>PVKS010008259.1:0-23817 GCA_004027875.1 Aplodontia rufa
GTGAGAGAGACGGAGAAAGAGATAAACAACTTTATTTTTTCACATGGCCTTAGTTGCTTCAACACTCAGTTGTGTACGTGGTGCTGGGGTTTGAACCCGGGTCCTTGTGCTTGCCAGGCAAGCGCTGAAACCGCTGAGCCACCGCTCCAGCCCCTCAGCTAGGAATTGTTAAGATGCTCCAAACCAGAGTTCTATTAGGTATCCATAGATGCTCTAAGAAATCAAATGTGTTCAGAGCAGGCATGTTTAATTGCATGCCACTATGCTTTCTGTCAACAAGTTACTAGATGTAGAATTCCTGGCAGACAGGATATAACAGAAGATTTAAAAGCTTTGTAATGTTTAAAAATCCTTGTTCAGTTGGTAGAAGCCTTCACATTATAATTGAGACTTAGTATATCCTATTATAAAAGCCTACATTTGAGGATGCTTATTATTACTCTACTAAAAAAATGCCTATTTCTTCTTATAGGCATATTGATAATGCCTAATTCTTAGGGCTGCTGTGAGAGTTCACATAGTTAACATATAGAGAATACTAGGGACAGTGCCTGACACAAACAGGATAGAGAAGTTTACTTATGATTAACTGCTTTCTTGTTAACATCGTCATTTCAGGCATTAAAAACTGGAAGGAAAAAGAGTTTCATCCCAGAATAACAAAAGCTGACCCCTACAGATCACCTAGGACAGAACTCTTGCACTTGTTTAAAACACAAAACCCAAAAGCAAGTGGCCCATCACAGTATGCCTGGTCTTCTGCTAGTTCCTTCTAACCTACTCTTACCTTTCGTGGTCTTGAATTTCCTTATAAGTCATCTGGGAACAAAGCCACTTGACTAAGAGGATCTCCTCTTAGGCTAGTGATGATAAAACCAGGCTTTTAAAAAGAAACATAATACTTCTCATACTGACAAATTTAGATATACCTAACTTTTAGCAATGCAACTCACAGGAAATCATACATCTTTTCAGGAATACCACATCTCATCCTAACTGGAGGCTCCCTCACTGGTCAAAGGTAAAGATAGACGATTATTCCTTGCAAAGCCTCCAACACCACAATGGATCACTATTCAAAGAAAGTGAAGTACTGTCATAGACACATTTGCATTGTATTGCTCTGTTCTTTAATAATAATAAATATGATCTTGTCATTCCTTCTGAAGCCAACAATTCAAATGCAGTCAGGTACTTAAATATTCATTATTGAGTAAATGAACAGATGAATGAATGACATCTTAGAGACGAGGGACCCTAAGTGTTTAGTCATGCTTCTTACCACAGATTGTGATTCCTCAGCTTGTATCCTACTTAATTTCCTTTCTGCAGCAAACTGTGTCTACAAATGGTCCTCTACTGGTTTGGGATTATAAAGGCATGCCAGTGATAATACACATATCACTGTAGCAGTAAGAACCCTGGCTAGCCCACTGAATTGGGT
Organism: Aplodontia rufa; assembly: GCA_004027875.1. Taxonomy (NCBI): domain Eukaryota; kingdom Metazoa; phylum Chordata; class Mammalia; order Rodentia; family Aplodontiidae; genus Aplodontia; species Aplodontia rufa. The sequence continues at coordinate 1,445 of PVKS010008259.1, forward strand.
TCTTAATCCCAACTTTTAACATTTACTAAGTCACCATTGTACAATGGAGATAATAACAATATCTACCCTGTAGAACTGTTATAAATATTAACCAAAATAGTGTGTGTCAAATACCTAAGTTCCTCGTAAGGACCTGCTTACTAAAAGAATGTAAAAGTCAGGGCTAGAGCTGTGGCTCGGTGGTTACAGCGCTTGCCAGCATGTGCAAGTACACGGGTTCAAACCCCAGCACCCATGTACAAAACTAAGTGTCCGAGCAATGAAAGCCACGTGAAAAACTCAATAAAATTGATTGTCTTTCTTTCTCTCTCTCTCTCTCTCTCTCACTGTCCTTCTCTCTATTAAAAAAATGGTTTAAAAGAATGTAAAAGTTGGGCTGTAATGGTGGCTCAGCGGTTATGGCACTTGCCTGGCACGTGTGAGGACTCAAGAACCCCAGCACCATGTAACAGTGAAGCTTCAGGGCAATGAAAGCCACATGAAAAACTAAATAAAACTGATTCTATTTCTCTCTCTCTCTCTCTCTCTGTCTCTCTCTCTTTAAAAAATATATATTAAAAAAGAATGTAAAAATCAATGTCATAAAAAATAAAGGCTGAGGATGTTTGCCAGATGCAGAGAGACTTGGTAACTGCTGAGGTTGGAAGATGTCTCCCAAAAAGCATGTTTTGGAAGCTTAATCCCCAATGCAACAGTGTTATGAAGTGGGGCTCAATGGAGTATGTTTAGGTCATAAAGGGTCCACTCTCATGAATGGATTAGTGCCAATAACAGGAGGTCATGAGACTACGAGTTCAATCTTTGCTCTTTCCTGCCCATGTGATACCTTCTGTCATGTGGCCTCTTGATCTTGGGCTTCCCAACCTTAAGGCTGTGGGCTAACTAAATTTCTGTTCATTACAAATTACCCAATCTGTGGTATTCTGTTATAGCAGCACAAAATGGACTAATAACTGAGTGCAGTAGGTGATCCCAGACTAGATTCTGTATTGGACAAAATAAATGTGATAGAGGACATTATTGGTCAATGGCAACACTGTTATAATACTTGAATCTACTGTTCCTATTCTATCATTAAATATAATAAAATGGATAAATGGACTCCGGTTATTTTAAAAAGGACCTTGATATGTACGACTGTCTTTCAAGTGATTCAAATGACACAGAACGAAAACAACGAAGCATATGCAGAAAAATATATTAGGTGAATCTGACTTACAGGTAAACAACAGGGTGTTCTTAGTACTATTGCAGTTTTTCTCTAAGTTTGAAAGTATTTCTAGATAGTCAAAATTTGTCCTACTGTCCTTCTTCAATAGTGCCTGGAGAATAAAATAAGAAATAGGCCTTAGCCCTTCAGAAGGGGCTAATAAATAAACCCTTCACTCCTGGGTGATTTCCCTTTTCTTAAGAAAACTCTTGGCTGTGGTTTACAATTGCTTTGGGATCTGGCTTCTGCCCACTCGTGTCCCACAAGCGGTCTTCTTTGGGTTCTGCAGACATGCTAAACTTCCTACTTTGGAGCACTTGCACCTGTTATTCTCTCCCTCTGGAATGATACTCTTCTTGATCTCCACATAGTTGGCTTCTGGTTGTCATTCAGATTTGAAATTTAATATCACAACTTCAAGGTGACCTTCCCCTGAGATCCTACCACTTACCTCACCTAAATTAGCCTTCTAGAACTTAGAGAAAGGCTTGGGATAGAGCCTAGGCTCAATGAATGTTGCTGTATGAATGAACAGATTAAGCTACACTCCTATTCATAAGACAACTTGGATTTTCCTTCTTTTCTGCCCCAGTCATATGACTTATATCACCATTATGCAGTCACTTAAAGTACCATAGTTGTTTGCATTATCTTCCTCCCCACTAAATTTTAAGCTGCTTGTGGTTAAGAAGCTATGTCTCCCTTCTCCAATTCCCAGTGCCTACTTTAACACATTTACAAGAGATCAATAATTCAAATTAGCAAAGACTCAGTTTCAGGAGTTAAAAGAAAATGTTTACATTGTGTTTTTCCACCCTCCTACAAGCATTGATACCAAAAAATAACAATTAGAGCTAACAGTCAGGGAGCCACTTATAATCTCAATAACAAACAGTAACTATTTCAAAACGTTTTAAATATTTTATCTCCTTGAATCCTCATTATAGCCTTGTTAGCTAAGGTATTATCCCCATTTTAAAATAAGAACCCGAGGCTCTAAGAGATTGCATTACTTCCTCAAGGGTCCACAGCAATGCAGAAGCACAAGTTAAATCCAGATTTTGGAACCCTAAAGCCCATGTGTTCTATCACTCCAGGATGGCTGGAGAAAATTCAGAATGCTCATTCCTTCCATTCCTACTCGGCCAAGTTGATCTATCCACCACCACGTGGACACTTGGACATGTGTTAGCAAGCTGACCTTACCCTGGGATGGCTGCTCAAATGCTATACCATGAAGGGCATTACTGAGAGAGTTCACTGTCCAAAATAACTTTCAACAACCTAATTAGAGTGACTAAAATCCTCTATCAGGAAGCCATTCTTTATGTACCAAAAAATTCCTAGTTAGAACCCAAATATGATCAAAAGGGTTAACAACTTACAGCTAGCATGAGTCATAAACATTTGGGAGTGAATTTATTCAGATTACCCAGCAGAGCCCTGAGGACTGGAACCCATCCAGTTAAGGTCATGGAAAAGAGAAATTTCAAGAAACATCTAATGGGTGCACTCCTTCAAGACCAGATCAAGGTCAGGTGGAAGAACAAGCAGTCACATATGTGTAGTAAAGGGAAGGAGACTAGCAGAATAAGATTGGGCTCTTATAACAAAATTGCAGATGCTGGCAAATGTCCATCTTCTGCAAAATGCTGCTTTAGATCCAGTCCCAAATAGCAGCACTAAAAGGTTATTCACCCACAGCCAAGCAAAACTACAGAGCGGAGGAGATAGGTGCCTGCACTATTCAGCTAGACAATACTGGTTGTCATCAAATCAGAACCAACAAAGAGCTAGATAAAAGCCAACAAGCCAGTCACTGTCTAAAAAGCAGATGTTCATGCTACACATGGCATTACAGCATCAGGGAGAAGGATTTCTAGGCACTTTTATAATGGAAAGCACTGTCCTCCCACTCTGCTGGCCTGTTTTAGTACCTGTTTCGCCCTCTGGGGCACTCAATCCTCACAAAATGGCATTGATCCTGTTTCTACACAGGACTGAGTATCTTCAGCCCTGGGGAACTTCAAGCCAAGCAACCTCCAACGGCTGCCAGGGTTAACATGTGAAATCTCTTGTAGAGGTAAGAAGAAAAGGTTGACAGGCAAGCAGGGAGCCTCCTAAAGTGGGAACCACTAAGATCACCTCAATATCACTTGGCAGGTAGGAAAGGCAAGGTCTCCGGACTGGAGATCATGGGTGTTGAGGAGCCTATTAGGGTCAAGGTCATTTTTGTCTTGTTTCTTTCTGATTAAGGTAACAGGACAATCACGTAAGAGAAAATTCCCTAAACGAGTCCTTTGACCAAGCTTTGCAATCCATCTTCTACCTCCACTAATTTAGCAAACAATTACCTTGACTAGGTATTTGCATTTACACAAATTTATTTTAAAAGGAAACTTCACATCATGGAGAAATCGTTTGTTAATGGAGCAGTTGTTCCTCTTACTAACGATAGCAAATAACTATGTTTACCACATGCCACTAAATCATCTTTGCTATCCCAAGCGGTGCCAGGCGAGGAGCAGCTCTGAGACGCCCACAGCCTTCCCAGCGAAGAGCAGAGTCGGAGCCCAAGTCCGCTGGCCTCTCCGAGCCTCCGCCGGCCAGGGTCAAGTGCAGCAGACGCACCGCGAGGCCGCCCCTCCCTCCGCACCACGTTTCCTGTCAAAACAAACCCGGGGAGGAGGGGACGGCGGAGGCAGAGCCGAGCGCCGGGGAAACCCCGGCAACAAACCCCAAACACTCGCCGCGGGCCCCGCCCGGCCCCGGGAAGGGCCCTCCCGCAGCCCCGGTGGGAAGCCGCCCGCGGCGCAGGACCCCGGCGCAACGGGCCTGGAACAGCGGCGTACAGCCTCGGGTGTCAAAGCCGCGGCCACTCGCGTCCGCCTCCCGCTCCCACGCGGGACGGCAGTTCTCGGTCACACAAGGGACCGCGGTGGGGGCGAGGCCCAAGCCTGGGGTTCCCCAGGCCCCACCGTCTCCCGGCGGCGTTCCGAGCTGCAGCGGGGAGGCCCTCGGGCCGCCCTGTGTTGAGCGGTCCCCTCGGCCGGCCCTGGCCTGTCACCTCGGAGCCCTCCTCGGGAAGGATACGCACCAAGTCCGGCGCAGAGACAGCAGAAAGGCGACCAAATGACCCCGGACCCGGGGGTCTCAGCGAGTCCCACCCCACGGAGCGGTGCACAACCTCCAAACTCCTCAGCCCAACAACTCCCAGCCCCTCATTTCCCCCGCCCCCCCCCACGCGGTATTTAAAGGGCCCAGAGGGACTCCAGGGAGGAGGCCACCACACCACCCGCGAGCGGGGGAACGACGGCATGGCGGAGCCCGGGAAGGCAGGGCATTTCAGATTCCGATAGGCGAACCCTCACAGAATTGACCTAGGACCCAAATAGTCTGCTTAGTGTTAACATGAGAGAGAACGAGACAGCTCGGGACGGAGACCTTTCCGGACGCGAGAGGGATGCACCCCCCAGCGCGGCGAGTGGTACGGTCCAGACTGCGCGGGGCGGGGAGAGGAGTGTTTACGGAACTGGGGCAGCCGCGCGGCCCAGAGCGCCGGGCGTTGGGGGCGGTGCCGAGCGGGCACAGGGGCGGGGCGCCAGGCATTCGGGGCGGGGCCGAACGGGGCGGGGCGCGGGTCCCCTTGCAGCGCTAGCTCGGGGCAAAGTGCTGCAAGCCATCCTCGCATCTGTTATGTTTATCTGACAGTCTGCTTGGTGCCCGTCGCCACACCGTCCACACACGCACCGGCAAGCAAGCCGAAGGCGTCGCCAAGTGGGCTTGCCCTAGCACTTCAGCGACTCACCACGTCGTTCACATCTGTGTCTGCAGCTCCCCTTAAACTTGGGTTCAGATTTGCACCTGGCCGCGACGATTAGCCCCTGGGAGCCACACCTACCCAGGATCTCGGAAGACTCCGGGTGCGTGCTAAAGATAAAGCGTCTTCCTTCCTCTAGGGTTCTTTGGCAGCGCCAGTCTCCGGGAGAAGTTTCAACATGGGTTAACGTAAATAACCAGTTATGGGAGAGGCTCTGTGCGGTCAGGCCTGCTGCTCATCTTTTGTGAGCTTGCTTCAGAGCGTACGGAAACAAGCTTCCCCCAGCCATACACATGAAAACCACTACCTGATAGTTTCACACGGGAATGTAAGTGGATTTTGTACAGGATATTTCTGCCTAATGCTGAAATCATATCTGGATTATTGTGGAGGCAAATTGGCCGCCACTCTTCTAGAAAGAAAACAAAAAAGAGAAGGAAAAACAGCCAACATTTTTAAGCAGGATAGAAATCCAGTTTTTCAGTGGTTACAACATGGATTCATCTAAGGTTCAGATATTTACTACCCATAAGATCTTGGTTATTGGGAGTAACACTGCTAATTGTTCCATTGGGTTATTGTGAGGAGGAGGTGAGATGAAGCATATAACATGCTTAGTGGTGTGCACTGTAAGCACTCAGTGTTAGTTATTCAAAGTATTTTGCAAACCACTCTGAACCAACTTAGCAGGTGATCTGTAGAAATTTATATCTGTCTTTTGTCACTTTCTCCTAAAATATACAACCATCCAATACAGATCAAGAGATTAAAGAGAAAATGTTGTTACCACCTGGGTTCTTTCCTACAAACACACCCTTATTTATATCACTTGTTGGAATAAGCAGATGACAGAAGTTTCCAATTTAAATCTTGCCAAATAACAACCACCACACAACCACCCTAAAAGCTCCACAATAGAAAGATTAGCCAAAAATAATCCCAAACTGCTGGTAACTCTGTGACAATGACACGTTGCAACATTGCTTCCTTTGTTAGCTTTGTAACTACTTCTAAAGTATTGTTTTGTGCTGTGCTATAATCTGGAACAGGTAGACATGAGTCAGGATGGTTGTCCAGTCTGCTTTGGTGACCAGCTGCCTGACCCTAGCTATGACACTTCTTTTCAAGCTCAAATGTGTAACTCTCAAAGCCACAAGGAAGCAATTTTTGTCAAAGCAGATGAGTCACATTTCAGCATGTGATGGGGTAAGAATCTTAAGTTGGAAGAGGTGGTATAACATCGCAGACCCAAGCTGCCTCACAGAAAAAGATCCTGGAAACACAATCTTGTGTTGCTTTGACATTAAATAACCTGCTATCTTAAAACCCCTTAGTGAATTACCTGACCAACTGTTCTCAGCTGGGCTTGTGTGTAAAAGCATTTTGAAAAAATATGATCCTATAAAATATAAGGCAGTTCCCTTAAAAAAAATGAACCTCTTATCAGAAAGCTCAGACAGTTGTAAAATAAAATCCTCCCTGCTTAGGTTATATTCATGATCTTCTGGCGGGGGGGGGATTCTGATAAAGCAGACTCTATTAAATAAAATAATTAGTATTTTATTTGAATAAGATATATTATTACACCTAACTTTCATAACTTACCTTTTTGAATTATTTAGAGAACTCATGGTAATACAGTTAGTTTTTCCCCTATAAATTCCACGAGAGACTTATTTTGGTCTAAGAGCAAAAGATTAAGGGCAGATTTAAAAAATGTGTTTTATTTTGTTTTGTTTTGTTTTGTTTTTGCTGGATAAAGACATACAAATAGTCACTTTATTTTTACATTTTAAATTATAATGAATTCTTTTAAAAACTCAGAAAATTCAAAAATGTAATCATATGGATTTGCAACCTCCCAAGCATTTGGCTTTTCTGATGAAGTTGCATCAGGTGCCGATTCAATGTCATGCAAATTAATACTGAATTTGCATTGGGCATGGGAAGCACAAGAGAAGACTTAAACAAGTCCAATGGTTTTGCCAACAATTTCTTCCTGTGGGGATCCTAGACTTCTGCTTGTGTTCTTGGGCTCTTGGTCTACAATTGCACAGTTGTTATGCAAGACCCTACCCTTGTAAGAGTCCTGTGTTTGGTTTCACACTCCACTGTTCCTGTTTGAAGTTCTTAATACTTTTTGAACAAGGGGTCCCTGCATTTTCATTTTGCACTGGATCCCACACATGGTGTAACTGGTCCTGACCTCACCACACAGAATGAGTGTAGTGTTTAAAGGCACTCCCCCCACCACTAAGCAGCCCCCAAATATAAATTACTATTTCATCTAGTATTCAGTCAAAGAAACGTATCTGCTTTAATACTGGAGGAAAACTATCAAAAACCCAAAGCTGGCTAGCAATCTTCAAAAGTAATTTTGACAGCACATGATCCTGAGCTTATGTTCTCTCTTTACAGCCTAACTGTTCACAGAAGATGTGACTCCATTGTAAAAACAAAAGATTAAATGGAATTTCATCTCTTTTTCACTCCCTGATCAGCTTAAGGTACTAGAAGAAGGGTTAAAAAAATCATTAAGGGGAAGAGGGATGCAATTGAAACCAGAAGAAAGAAAAAGAATTCAGCTAATACACATAGTATAAAGTTCACTGAATGTTCAAAAAGCAGCCGCATGGGCTGGAGCAGTGAGGCACTTTTCGGACATGCGTGAGGACCCGGATTCGAAACCCAGCACCATGTACACAACAAAGTGTCAGAGCAACAAAAGCCTCATGAGAAAACTAAATAAAGTTGATTCTCTCTCTTCACTGTTCCTCTCTCTCTTAAAAAACAATCAGCTGCATACCTTCTACTCAAATTTGCTAACCACCTAAAACTGCTCTTGAAAAATAAAAAGGCTATTAAAAATACGTAATCACCCCTTCTTGACAAATTCCATTGTTATTTTTCTTTTGGTCTTAAAGAAAAGGCAGATTTAAGACATTGACCAATTTGACTATTACTTGATGTTTAATCAGTTTTCCAAAGCATCACAATCAGTTTTTCCCCTGATTCCACTGAACGGAATTAGTATAAGATTGGAGGTTACTTCCCAGTTCAATTGCTTGGACCCTTACATGTAGACACTCCCAGACCCTGACCCTGTCAGATACTAAAAAGACAAGTGCCTTCCCTGTCCCCTTCAGGGCTCCTTCCACTTACCTGGACACCACTGTTCTTCCCTGGGAAGTACAAACAAGAATGACTACCAGCAATGAGGACAGCTCAGGTAGGAAGCCAGGTAGGAAGTGGGAGGGGCCAAGGAGCACCTATAGGAGGTCAGAGAGGTGATGGTGCTGGCTGTTTACCTGACCAGGACAAATCCCTCTCCAGAGTTCACCTCTGGGCCAGCACACAATCTTATTTTCTAAGTGACCTTTAGAGGTGACCTTTTAGGCTCTCACTTTTAAAATCAAGTGAAATGCACAATGATTTTGCTTCTAAAATAAGATGTAAAAGTGTGACTCTTCAGATACAGAGTCCAACATGAAAACATGAGTTAGGAAATGAGTACAGGGTGAGGCCGTGGATGCTAGGAGGTGCCTAGGATAGAGACAGCAAGCGTGCATCTTCTATACAAGGCATAGAAAGTGACAAAAAGACCCTCCAAATTGACCAGCAGGCAAGGTGGGAAATTATTCCCAGTTCATTCTGTATACCTTCAAATGGCTTATTTCGTTTACAATGAAAATGTTACCAGTGTAATTTCATACTGCCATATACATTGATACCATTGCGTGTCCTCCTAAGTATTCCTCAGGGGAGAAAAGCCATCAATGCTGCACAATGGATCTATTTCCCATCTCCTTTTTGTTCATGTTTAAGAAAGTCATGATAACAAATGGAGCTTTTCACACAAAGTAAAGGAATCTATTTGAAAAGTGTCCCTCTCTACTGTATGTCCTAATTATTATGCGAGGTGGGCTAATATTGACCCTTAATTTTTAGGCTATTTTCTTCAAGTCCTTTTCTTAGAAAGCCAAAGAATATAGATTTTATTTTCATTTTAAACGTGTTTTTGCCCTAACATCTGACCTCTGAGGCCTTCCTTTCTTTGATGATAAACTGGACAAGAATCCTTTCCCAAAGTGGTATGGGGCTTATAATAATTATGTTATTTTTTGAAGATTAAAAATTGAGAGTCTTGACCATTCAGATGCCTGCAGAGTGCTTCTACCTGAGTTTCTGAACATTCTAGTGGAAGATATGCTAGGACACTGAGGGGTTTTGATTGAACATAAAGATACTTCGTGGTGATTCATTGATCTGGCAGCTCAAGAATGGAAACCAGAAGAACTCACCACACGGCTTCTCTCCATAAATACGTGTATACACACACACGTAAACACACGTGCATGCAGTGACCTATGCAAAGTACTACCTGTTGGGATAATTATCCAGTTTCCATAATGACATGTCAACAGCATATCAGCACTGTACCAACTAAGTGCTCAAAGTATTTATAAACACATTCCATTACTCTAGTAGGGTGGCTGTGAGCTGGGACGGTAGCACCTTCCAGATAGCAAGGAGAAGGGAAGGCTGCCAACTACCCTAAAATATGAGCTTTTACCCTTCTTTCATATGTATGTGCTACATATATGTTATATATAGAATTATATATAACATGTGTAACACATGTTTCACACACACACACACACACACACACACACACATGCAGAAAGAAAAAGAAAAAAGGAAGTGAGGTCTGCTCTAAGAAAATCAGAGTAAAAAGCCACAGAAGGTATTTCTAGCCAATTCCTGGTGACAGATTCCAGGTCATGACATTGTTTATATTGCAGGTAAATCTCCAGGTACATTATCAGCAACTCCCTAAATCAGGGTACAACATAGTTATACAAATAAAATTTAAGACTCAAGCTCATTCTTTATTTAAAGGAAGTTTACTGTGATTATACATGTAAATTTTTAAAATGACTTTTCAAAATTTGCAAATTCAGGTAATCAAATTTTAAAAGAACAAATGAACTAGAAGAAAATGCAGTGCAGTAGGAAGCAGGTGGGTTCTGGATTCAGACAGACCAGAGAATTCATAGCAGGTTCTACCCCTCATTATGTATGTGTATATATATATATATATAATTATATATATATATATTTGTCATTTTAATGGTTGCATTAGTTCTTTTTCTATTGCCAGAGCATAATACCACAGACTGGCTGAATTATGAAGGAAGTTCGTGTTAGCTCATGTTTCCGTAGGTGCAAGGTCAAGGGGTTGCATCTGGTGATACCCTCCTTGCTGGATGGCTACCAAGTCAGTGGAGGGCAAAACATGTCAAGAGACAGGAAGTGCATGTTCTGCTGATCTCTCTCTCTCTCTTCTTATAAAGCCACCAGGAGTCACTCATGGGGCTCCACCCTAATGACTTTAATCTCTGTCTCCTCCCAAAGGACCCACCTCTAAACACCATAGTCAGATTAGGTTTCTCCTCTCTCAATACCTCACAATAGGGATTAAATTTCCACACATAAAACCTTGGGGAACACACTTAAACTATATCTGAACCATAGCAGCAGTCCAGCTTCCTGAATGGTTGTTCCGTTATTACAAAGAAAACAAAGTGGGAATAAAATGGTGATCCCACTATTACTTTACTACTGAAGCTAGAAAGGTTCTTTCTTCCCAGGACTTGACAGCTGCAGCATGGGCATAAGATCTAGGCGTGTTCTGTTAGTTGCTGGCCACCACAAGAAAGTAATTACGATTCAGAAAGCCTACAGTGGTGTCCCAAACGAATGGCACCAGCCATAGCAAACCATTCCTGTGGCTTGGTTTTAGCTGGGCCTGGCTTCCTTTAGTTCTTCCTCAAGCCTTGTATTCAGCCTAAAATAGATTAGGTTCACTCCTAAGCTAACTCCATGAGCTACCAGGACTCTCTGGTTTCAGTTCCATAACCTACCAAGATCCTTCTGGCCTTTTCAGAAGAGGTGTATTTGCCACTGAGAACCTTAACTAGAACAAATACCTGACAGTTTGTCAGAGAATTAATAGACATAATATAAATGAGGAGTTGAGCAGAGTGCCAGTTATAATGTATGGATCAACAAACTGTAGCTACAATTATTATACTCTTGTTCTTACATTGATTTACTATTTACAGTGTCAACAAGTCCTGAGCAAATTAGAGGTTTATGACATGTGATCACTAAAAATTTTGCAAGGAACAAATTCATATCCAATAAGCTTGCTGTACATAAGCTATTTATTTAGCTGATGAGTGAACCTAGCATACCACCCAGTATTTAAAGACAAATGTGAACATTGCTACCCTCTATTCATTAGACCAATAAGTCAGAATCCATTCAGGAAAACAAGAGTCCATTCCACATAGTTTAACAGAGGGAATTTAATAGCAAGAACAAATGATGTATAGGTAGGAAGAGCTAAAAGTTCTACTATAGGGTAGTGAAACAATCCAGATGATAGAATCAGTGGCAAGCTGCTACCATCCATGGAGCTAAAGAAATAACAGAGACAAAATCAGCCGGAAGTCAAGACCACCCTGCAGATGAGGCCACAGAAAAAGAGACTGAGTAATGAGCAGGATGCAGAACCACAGAGGAGATCAGCTGCCACTACAGATTTTTCTCAAGGTACATTCAGGAGGATGGATGGAAGTGAGGGCTTTGGCCTTCTTTCCACCCTCCCATCTTTCTCCAGAACTACCCAGTAGCTAAACTAGCTTGAAGCCAGTTGCAAGGAAGCCTGGGAGATGTAGCATTCAGGGAAGTAATGTAGTATTTAGGAAAGGGAAGAGAAAGGATCTTCTAGCAAGCTGGACATATTCAGTACATTAAGTTTTATTAAGGGAAAGTATCTTAAACTGTTTTGGCTTGTACACTAAGATATCAGAGACTGGGTAGCTTATTTTATTTCTCACAATTCTGGAAGTTAGAAAGTCCAAGGTCAAGGCTCCAATAGATTCAGTGTCTTGTGAAGGGCCTCTTCCTGGTTCATAAATGGCACCCTCTTGCTGTGTCTTCACATAAGGGGCAATGGAGTTCTTTTAGGCCTCTTTTATGAGTGTACCATTCCTGAGAACTGTCTGCTCATAATCTAATTATCTGCTAATTCCATCTCATTGGAGATTAGATATAAATTTAGGGGGAACACAAACATTCAGACATGATTAGTAATAAAGAATCATTTGCATTTTTAAAAATTATATTTGGTGCCATTTTATCAGGAGAGCTACACTTAGGTTTGCTAATTGGAGTATTCAAGAAATAGCCTAAGAAAAATGTCATGGGTTTGCAGTAATTCCTCATTTAGTAATTATTCATTAATTCAGTTAGCAACTACTGATTAAGTGCCTAGTATGTCCTAATCTCTTTGCCAGGTGCCAGGGACAAATTAAGTTGACTGAGATAGACACCATTCCTTTTCATGAAAGTACAACTTAGTAGGGGAGCCATTCTTAATGCCTGGAACAATGCTTAGCACTTATGAAGCCCTCAACAAATACTTACTATAAAGAACTCTAAATGAAGAAAGAATACATTGGTTATCACTCTACCTATCTCCACCGTTATACTAAACATTATTACTGATTGAAAAAAAGGTAAAAATAAGAACTGTACATGACCTTTTAATTAGCAAAGGAGGATGAAAGTTCTAAAAAATAAAAAGTATTGGCTGGGATTGTACCTCAAAATTTGGGCATGTGCTTAGCATATGGGAGGTCCTAGGTTAAATCCTCACACCAAAGAAGAAAAAAACTGTATTTGAATTTGACTATAATTCTTTGTTTTCACATAATCAATTTAATTTAAAGAAATGTTTATTGAGTATATTATGTGCTGGATATTAGGAGATGCCTAGAAAATAACAAATGGACAGAAAACATGATCATTGTGCTTGTGAAACTCACAGTTCAATGAAAAGATAGGCAAAATAAATATGCTATTTAACTATCAGTTAACAAATGCTATACATGCCAAGACCGTGGATATGAAGTCAGGTATGCAGATTTAGGTTCTAGCATGGGCTTGGTCACTTATGAGCTATATGATTTCAGCTCAGCTTTAGTTTCATCTGTAAAATAGAATAATACTAACACTTCCTCTTAGTATTAAGAGAATGCATGTGCCTAGTTAGTACTCAATAATATTATTATTACCTAATAATAATATAAATTATTTTAAGAACAATTGTTCAAAACACACATAATTATCCAAAAAACTTGGAAGCAGGCAGAAGGATTTCTGGGTGCCCTTTTGGCAGAGAGCTTTCTAGAGCGGTGTAGTGGCAGCCCTACGCAATAACTAACAGCTCCTCCAGGACCGTGTACCTTTGTTGGATTCAACATGTACTACTGGTTGAGATACTTTACAATTTTGTAAAGGTAGACATTGGTTTATAGACAAGTGATAATAATGCAAATGATTCTTGTCCATTGCCAGTACAAATTATTTGAGTTTTGCAGAAAAAATAACCCCAAATGTTACCAGTTTTATTCTGTTACGACATTAGCCGATTTTGCATCTCACACAGTAATCTTATTCTAAAACATTATGAAATGAATTTCTTGATGAGATATATAAACCCCCTACTCCTTGGTGTTGCTTAAACTAGCTTTACCACTTTATGGTTACTTTTTTAAAAAAATTTTTTACCAGGATACTGGGATTGAACCCAGGAGTGTTTAATCACTGAGCAACATTTCCAGCCCCTTTTATTTTTTATTTATTTTGAGACAGGGTCTCACTAAGTTGCTTAGTGCCTTGCTAAATTGCTGAGGTTGGCTATGAACTTGCAATCCTCCTGCCTCAGCCTCCTGAGTCCCTGGGATTATAGGTGTGTGGTACCATGCCTGGCCATGGTTACCTCTTTAATTGTTGAAATGAATAAAAAAGAATTTCTTAACCGTGGTTGTTCCATTTTGTATCAGTCATGTTTTTAACTTTTTGAAAATTACCCCTTGATAAATAGAAGTCAATCCAAGAAACCTTCCTTATAGAATGACTATGTGATCCAGACCCAAGGGCCAGGTAGGGCTCCCCAGAGAAAGCACGATCTAAGCAGAGATGTGGATAGGACGTTGTTAGGTGACCTCAATAGATTAGACTCGGGCTCATAGATGCAGTATTTGGGTCAAATTCATCGTTGAAAAATAAAGCTTATGTTAGCTTAAATGACTTGAAAGAAATTCAGCACTGCTTAGTCAAACATCTGGATTGCTTTAAAATACCTCACTTGTGATTTTACCATTTTTTAAAGTGCCTGTAAATGGTTCACTTTGGTATCACAGAAACATGTGAACTGGGAGATTCATCATCCCTGCCAAGGAGGCAAGGGCTTCCCTTGAGTGTCTAGATTTAGAAAGTCCTGAGAAGTTTCCTTAGAGACCCAAAATCAGAATACCCACTTGGTTTAGAGGGCATTGCAGTGAGTTGATTTCAACCCAGGCATGAATTTTGTCTGAATGTGAATGTTGTACACATCTACTTCATTCATTAATAATATGATTCACTTGATCCTTTGGGCATTTGTGCAATCTCCATGAGAAAAAAAGAATGGTCATCCACCTTGATTCACTCATGAAATATTTTTTTAAAAATTGTGTTTGTGGGCTGGAGTGGTGGCTTGGCGGTTATGGCGCTTGCCCGGCATGCGCAAGTACATGGGTTCAAACCCCAGCACCCACGTACACAACTAAGTGTCAGAGCAACGAAAGCCATGTGAAAAACTCAATAAAAATTGATTCTCTCTCTCTCTCACTGTCTCTCTTTAAAAGAAAATTGTGTTTGTACTGAACACATAGACTTTTTCCTTGTCATTACTCTGTAAACTAATAGTTACATAGTGTTTATATTGTATTAGGTATTACAAGCAACCTAGAGAGAATTTAGAACGCAGAAAGAAATATGTAAATTATATGCAAAATTATGCATACAGATTGATAAAAAGATATTACAGGACTGGAGTTGTGGCTCAGGGCTTGCCTGGCATGTGTGAGGACATGGGTTCGAACCCTAGCACCATGTACAAAAAGAAGTGTTGGAACAACAAAGGCCACATGAAAAAAGTAAAAAAGAAGACATTATAGGCAAACTTTCAACTATTGATTAACTGTGCAGGAAGCCAACTGGTAGGGAAATCATTGATTAGGAGGAAACCTAACTCAAAAGCTTGCATGACAACTTCCTTTTTTGTTTAACCAGGAAATACACAAAGAAGTCAGAGCTAATTGTGAAAGTTAAAAAGGAAATGTACTCCTTTATCTCTGTTTAAATTGCAGGGAAATCAGTCTGTCTCTTTAAAGAAGATCAAAAGCTATATGGGAGCTGACTGCAGAGGTCCCAGGCAAGCTAAGAGAGATTAAGGACCCTTTAGGATTGCCCAGAACCTTGCAAGAAAACCAGTGTTTGACTAAGAATGTTTCAAATGATCTTAATTATTTACAAAGACACAAAACATTTCCTTTTGGGAGTGGTAGCATGATTAAGAGAAATTTGCATTAATTGAATGGAAAAAGGGAAGAGGAAGGATTTAATCAAATAAACCTAGGTTTGCATTGTAACTCTACCACTAACAGCTATATCAGTTTGGGGAGAACTGCTTAACCTTGCAAAGTCTGAGTTATCTTCCCAATAAAATAGGAATAATGCCTAACTAATTGGAAATTCTGTGGAAATGAAATGAAATGTATGTACCCACGACTAAAAGCCAGATTGATTAGCTACTCATCATGCCTATATCCTTTTCCTCTCTGGCACACAAATACTCTGATGCTGAGATACTGATGGACTACTGAGTTCTGCCCAATGGAACAGGAAGGAAGTGTCAGGTGCCACATTCCTAGCCTGGTCCTCAGACACCATTCTTCCCCATCATGGATTGAATACAAATGTGTGAACCCTAGAAGACAGAAGTCCCAGGATGGAAGGAATCTAGGCTTTTGACTGCTTGCCAGGCATGAATACCCATCTGGTCTTTATGAGATGAGAATTAAGCTGTTACCTAAGTTTGGGGCAATTATCTTTATCGTTGTTAAATATACACACATATATGTATATATAGATACATGTGCTTAACATATATGCATATATACTATATAAAACATATTAAGACGTAGCAAATTTTTATTGAGCAAATACTACAAACCAGACACTGTTCCAGGCACTAGGGATACAATAGTCAAGAACTTTGGTCCTAGGGAATTTACTATTTAGGAGGGAAGACAGATCATTCACAAATAAATATACACTGTGATTTTAGATAGCAATTAAGTGCTATGGAAAAAATACTGCCAGACTCAGGGACAGAACGCAATGAGAGGAGATGGATGAAGGCATGGTCAGGGAAGGATCCTCAGAGGGTCAGCCAGCCATCTCTGCTCTGCTTTGTAATGGTGAGGCTGAGACTCTGAATCTACATTTCCCCCATTTGGGTTCTGTTAAGTGAAGGTGTGGAGGGAAGGCGCTAGAGGAAGACTTGGAAGCTGGAGAGGGAAAAGGGACCTGTTCCACTGTGTGGCCCATCATCTTGGAGAGCTCCTATCTTTTTTCCTTTGCCTTTCCCACATTCAGCTTCCTGGGAACAGTGGAGGCCGAGGAACGACGGGAATTGGCAATTTAAGAATGGGCTGCTTGATTTGTTTACTTCCTGGATGATACAGTTACTGTCAATGACACAGGCAAAAGCAGAGACATCTGATAAGGCTTTCTGGTCCCCAATCCGAGCTTCCAATAGGCTCAGTGCACATGTGGCCATTGAGAGCCTGAAATGTGATTATTGCAACACATACACACAACATCAGATTTTATTTCATTTTAGTTTGAATTTAAATGATGACCATGATCAGAGAGACTGACACACAAACAGATAAATTCAATAGAGTATAATTTTTAAATGCAAAACCCAGGATACCAAGGAAACATAGAAGAGGCACAGTTAGGCTAATTTGAGAATTATGAGGGAGTTCCCTGAAAATCCGCCAAGTTGCCAAATCCAGAGATGAAATCTCAATGCATGATGTGCGTGTTTGAACACTCTCTTCATTGTCCAACACCCCTGAGTTTATTTCTATGCAACAGTCTCTTGATTTATTTCCTATTTCTCTTTCTTCCCCTGATCATCCTTTTAGATGACCACCAGATGTTAGTGCTCCTGAAAGGTAAGCTTTGTCCCTCTTTTGTTCTCCACCTGCCAATATCTTCTCCCCAGGTACCCCAGGCCCTTCCTATGACTTCCATGACTGTTTATGTGCTGGGTCTTTCCATATCTAATCCTCTCCATGGTGAGGAGCAGAGCGTCACAAAACTTATTTTTCATCATCTCTCATGCAAGTCTATGTAGTCTGACTCTCTTCAGAACTCTGAAGTAGTTGTCACCCACTTTCTTGGGGCTGCCGGTGACACTGATACCACTGCTCTTTATTTTACACGTCCTGTGACATCTCCCACTGGATCCTGTGTGCCATGGACTGCATCACTGTTTTTTTTTTTTTTTTTGTACTGAGGAATGAACCCAAGGGTGCTTAACCACTGAGTGACATCCCCAGCCTGTTTTTATATTATGCTTTTAAATTTTAAGACAGAGTCTTTTTAAGTTGCTGAGGCTGGCTTTGAACTTGTGATCCTCCTGCCTTAGCCTCCTGCATCGCTGGGATTGCAGACGTGTGCCACTGTGCCCAGCTGCCTCACTCTTCGTTACGGTACGGGATGTACCCGATGTGGCATCTAGTGCAAGTATTTGATTCTTCATGTATATTTTGTAAATGAGTGGATGAAAGAGCCGGCCCAAAGCTGAGTCTTAGAGAATGAGTTCGCTAGAAAAAAGGGAATGAGAATGTTCTAGGTAAAAGGACAACATGGCAGAAGGACTAGAGGGATAAGAAATAGCAGCATGTACCTGGGGGAAGCTAGAGTTAAAGAGAAACAGCGATGGCTGCAGTTCACATTATTCAGTTCATTTCTCTTTGCGTAAGTCTCACCAATCTACTTTGTGGTTGTTGTTGTTGTTATCCGGTGGTAAATAGAGAAAAAAGAGGAGATCAGCGTTTGGTCTGATAATCAGATCCAAAAGCAATGGTTTTATATATAGTTGTAGATCTCAAATATTTCCACCTATCCCATTACTGTTTTCATGCTTTCTAGGATTTCCCAAGGGTGGGAAAGAGATTCACAGAGATTAGAGCCCCTGCTTCCATACCACTTCCCCAGATCGTGGACTTTATACGTTGCTTTCTTCTTCCTCCTTTTTCCGATGACAATAAGGCTTCTAGAAAATACTGTCATCCTCCCCCAAATGCTGCAGAGCAATTTTAGAAAACATTATCTTGTCCTGTCCCTACTTAAAAACTGCCAGTAGCTCCCCATCACCCCCCAAGTAAAATCCCAGCTTCTAACATGGATTTCAAGGCCTTTAATCATTGGAAAGCAACCCATTCTTTTTGCCTTATCATTCAGAAAACTTTCTCTAGTTACTATGATTATGTAACAAATTATCCTCAAAACTTTGTGGCGTGAAACAACCTTTCATTACACTTAGAGATCCTTGTGTGTCAGGAATTTGAATAGGACTCATCAGGGAAGGCTTATCTCTGCCTCACAGTGTCTGGGATCTCAGCTAGGTAAGAATCCCTGAAAGGTGACTGACTACACTCTCGTGTCTGTTGGTTGGTGCCGAGAAGATGCAAATAGCTGGGGCTCCTGGAACATCTCTCCAGGTGGATTTGTTGTGTGGTCTCTCCTACCTGGTGGCTTCAGGATAACTGAAATTACCCTATGTGGATACCCAAGGCACACGTCGTGAGAAAGAAAACCAGGTGGAAATGGCATCACCTTTTCTAATCGGGCTTTGGAAGTCAGAGTCATTTCCACCATGTTCTATTAGTTAGAAGTCTCTCATTAAGGACAGCCCATATTCGAAAGGCGAAGTGATGAAGAAATTTCAGACATGTTTGAAAACTATAGCAAAACCCCACCACATTTGTCACTATACTTTAGGGATGCAAAACCACTTGTTGGTCTATAAATGTGTGGCCCTGCTTTGACTTACAGGCTGCCCTTTTCTTGCTGTATCTTTTGCCCCCACAAATTTGCCTTCCAGATTTCTACTCATCGTTTAAGATTCAGCTCAGATACTACCTGCATCATGAACTGCCACACACTCCACAGCTTCTCTGTACTTCCTGTGGACCTTGGTTTCAATTTCCCTTAGGTGACCTGAATACATATTTGTTGGATGGATAAACAGAATGGAACAATAAAATCTCAGGTGTGAAAGTGACCTTAAGGTGTTGCTTAGAACACTGCTTGTGAGCTTAACTGTTTCTGTTCATGTCTGCTCTTCCTCTAAAGGTTTAGTGCCTAGAAGGCAGGACCAAGATTGACCTACCTTTGTAACCATCTCCCACAAACCCTACCCTTCCATCTTTAACTCTTCCCAAAGTACTTTGGTCACAGACGACTTTTAAAGAATGTTAAATGAACAAGCTTGCCTCTCCCAACACACACACACACACACACACACACACTCTGCCACTTTGCTGCTATTAACCAGGTAATCTTTGGCTTGAGGTACGTTGAAATAGTTGGAAAAGAAACTCCAAATGGCATGAGCTTAAATGTTGTTAAAACACCAGATGCTATCTGGTCACAATTAATGGCTTCTGCTGTAGTTTGGATGTTGAATGCCACCCAAGGTCCATGTGTTTAAGTGTTTGATCCTCAGGGTGGTGCTATTGGAAGTCATGGAACCTTTAGGATGTGGAACTTAGTGGGAGGTCCTTAAGTCATTGTGGATGTGCCCTCAAAAAGTATGAGGTGTGGGTGGCTTGAGAGGCTGAGGCAGGAGGATCACACGTTCAAAGCCAGCCTCAGCAACTAAACGAGGCCGTGCAAATTAGTGAGACCCTGTCTCAAAATAAAATATAAAAAAGGACTGGGGATATGGCTCAGTGGTTAAGCACTGCTGATTTCAGTCCCCCCCCCCACACACAAATATAAGAAAAGAAAAAGAAAAAAAAAGGAGGATTAGGTGATTAGGTGATTCCAGCCCATCCTCTCTCTTTTCAAGCTTCTTGGTTCATGACGCAAGCAGTATGTTTTGACGAAGTATTCCTGCTATGATGTTCTGCCTTGTCAGAGGTCCAAGGCAATAAGGTCATTTGATCTTGGTCTGGATCCAGAACTATGAGCCAAAGTAAACCTGTTTTCTTTACAACTGATTGCCTCAGGTATTTCGTTGTTGTAGCAGGAAGCTGACCAACACCTTCTTTAATCAACAACCACTTTTCTGGAGATCAATGTGATCATTCCAAACAGACCTGGGAAGGGTCACAGGGTTGCCTCACCCTTCAGCCATCTTTTCTAGCCCCTCCCCTCCCTGATTTTCTCTTCCAAAGAAAGCAGAAAATTTTGGGTCACAGCAAATGGATTAACCAAGATCCATTTGGATTTGCTCATGGTCAGTATCAGTGCTAAAAAACAGAAACTCACTGTTGATTAGTTTCCGATTCATGCAAAAAGTGATTTCCAATGATTTTCAGGGATTATTTGCAAGGTACTTGGTTGCACTTGGCAATTTAAAGCTCTTTAGGTGGCTTTTAAAATGCTGCTTAAGAGCTGGGCATGGTGGCACACACCTGTGATCACAGATACTAGGGAGACTGAGGCAGGAAGATCACAACTTTGAGGCCAGCCCCAGCAACTTAGAGAGAACTCTGCCTCAAAATTAAAAAAACGAAAAGCATATGGGATGTAGCTCAGTGGTAAAATGCCCCTGGGTTCCATCGTAAGTATGAAAAAGGAAAATAAAAAAACGATTGAAGCAACGATATCTTTTAGAATCCTACATAGTCACAATGATTAAAAAAACTATAAAATGCTAATGATTAAACAAACAAAGAATGAACACAGTTTTTGAAACAACTTTCTCCAACATGCTGATCTTTGAGGGAAAGAAAGGAAAGAAAACGAGAAAGAATTTGAGGAATTTGGGGGGTGCCTTTTTCGGAAAACTTCTTGAGCCTATTCATGACTTTGAAGCTTGATTTACCTGGCTCATTTTTGTGCCTGACTCTTATTCCCAGCTTGTGGTATCTTTCTCAGGTATCCAAAAGTTGGGCACTAACAGTCCCAATTTGCAAGACTCCACGAATAGAAAATGAGGTCACACTGCCTTTTTGCTCTCAAAGTGGGCATGGGTGCCCACAGCATGGGGGGCTGGGAATGCGTCTGCAGTGGCTGGGCACTTGCATGTTCCCCAGAGTTTACGAACGCTGCCATGGCACTGGCTCCGCATGTCCTCTTTTACTCAGATTCCCACATGTGCAGGTCCAATGCTCACAGATGCTTGGACACTTTGGCCACCATGAGCCATAGGACAGCCAAGGTCCATGCTGGACAGTCTCTAGAAGCTTCCAAACGTTGCACTGGGCTCAGCGCAGAGACCCTGTAATGAACTCTCATTTGCTCACATCCCGAGCCTCAGGAGGTCTTCCTCTATCACTTCCAACCAACGTGACTTGGTTCCCCTGGAGATAGCTCTGTCAGCTCGTTGCCCAAGAACTTTGGCAATAATTAGATCATTAATCAGACATGACTTAAAAATTAGATAGAATTTTGGGGGCTGGGGATGTAGCTCAGAAGTTGAGTGCTTGCATAGCAGGTGCAAGGCCCTGGGTTTCATCTCCAGCACTGCAAAATATAGAAGTAAACAAAAAGAAAAACACTTTTTAACTCAAGGGACTGAAGAGAGAAGATGGAAACAAGTCTTTCTGGACGATATTATGAGACTTGGAGGAGGAGAGCAGAAGTGGAGAGCAGAGGAAGAGGCTTGACGAGGATGTGGTCTCTGTGTGCAAATCTCCTGGCCACAGCAAGGCAGAGTCAGGTCATTATTATTTCATTCAGAAAATATATTCTAATCACCTACTAGGTGCCAGGGACTGTTTGTATCCATAGAATCCAGCAGTGAACAAAACAGGCCAGTCCAAGGGAGAGGGAGGTGCCACACAATAATTCCACAAGATGAAAATCTAAGAGAGGCAAGAAGGCTGCCAGCAACGCATCGGAGGCTATTTTAGGTACCTTGGCCAGACCAGGGCTCAATGCTGAAGGTACAGGGGAGCAGAAATCTAAACAAAGTGGGGTGTAGGCCTGCAGACATCTGGAGAAGAAACATTCTAGATGCAGGAAGACCAACTGCGGCAGGGCTGAGTGTGAACACCCTGCAGGGCTTTAGGAGCAGGCAGGTGGCAGGCATGGCTGGAGTGTGCTGAAGAAGAGGCAGCTGCTGGAGACAGGCTGGTGTGGACCCAGGGCCAGGTCACATGCGCAGTGACACAGGATGTGACAGCTGTTTCGGAG
>PVKS010008259.1:23917-69230 GCA_004027875.1 Aplodontia rufa
TTTTTTTTTTTTTTTTTTTTATTAAGGAGTTGAGTTGTTGTACAATCTGAAATGCGTATAAAGTAACAATATGATATGCATTTGCTCCTAAACCATAGTTACCCCCACATCACCCACACCTAGTCTCTTGATTCTTCTATATTACCCCTATATCAAATACAAATGTCTATATATATATATATGTATAAGATTGTGAATTTTCCAGATTTAAATGATTGCATAAGTATTATTTGGATTATCAGAGGGCAAAGAGTATGCTACTTTGATGACTGTCTGCCTAGATCCCTCCCTCTCCTTCCTCCCTCTCCCAGTCCCTCTTCTCCTCTCCTCCCCCTTCCTGTACATGTTTATGGTTTCCCCAGGTTGTGTGCAGCTATTGGCCCCTCCTTGTCTCTTGTCTTCCTTGCAGAGGGAATAGAAGTCCACCAAGGCGCCTGCCTGAGCCAGTCAGGGTGCTTTGGGGTTCAAGGAACAGGCATCCAACCCCAGCTGGTTCCCGTGGGGAAACTCCGCGGCAGGCAGTCCAGCGGGAATCAGCTTGCTCCTGTGTTCTGAGATGCATTCCTTAATAGATGGAGCCCTCTGACCAGCTCGGCTTTTCTTTCTTTCTCTAAAACTCATCTTCCAGTGAATTGTGCGATGGACTCATTTCCCATGCTTATCAGGCTGGTCCTTCTTCTCCTATTACAGTGAAGTTCCCTGAGGTCAGGGATAATTGTTTGGGTCACTGATGAATCCACTGATGCCTGACACATAGCAGGCACTTAGTAATAAGTGTTGTATGAATGAGTGAAAGGGTGAAACACTTTCCTTTGGATCCCAAGTGAGGTAGATTGTGGAATAATTATTAGCCTCACAGTTTCTCCCCTGGGGGAGAAAGACAAAAAATGGCACGTAAGTCTCCACGTGCTGGAATAGCTTCCCTGTGCCCCGCAAAGGGACAAGGCTGCAAACTGCAACCCAAACCCCACTGTCGTTGCCCCACCCCCAGTCACTGAGAGCAACGCCAAGTTCACAATATTCAAATAATATTCCGGCCTGACCAAGCGACGTGGTTCACAAAGACCTGAGTGTGGTCCTCTTGCTGGCCTCACTCTCAGCCGTGCCTTGACCCACAGCATTTCTAACTGTGGCAGGTCCTACACACGTGGGAAACAGAGAAGGTGTGGGGTACCATTCCCTTGAGGCTCCGGGTGTGGTTGGTTCATTGGATTCCAGTGGGTGCTTATGAAGCCTCTTTCCTGTGTTCTGGGCACTGTGGAAAATGCTGGGGAGCAAACAACCACCAAGAGACAGTGCTTGTCCTTGAGTTAGTGAGGAGGTTCAGCGGGGAGCCGGTGGAATGGAAGAGATAAACACACAGATTGCTCTTCCTTTTGTAGGAATTTGAGGTGGAGCATGAACTCATTTACTCGTGATCTCTCCCGATTTTTAAGGTAGGCACTCAGTAATAAATTTTCCTCTGAAGAATGCTTTTGTGCTATCCCAGAGGTTTTGATATGTTGTCTTCATTCTCATTTGCCTCCAAAAAAATTCTTGATTTCTGCTCTCATGTCTTCTTAGATCCATTCTTCATTTAATAGAGTATTATTCAATCTCCATGGATACATGTATTTTTCTGTTATAATTTTTGCTGTTAATTGCTAGGATAATGGTGTCATGGTCAGAGGATACATGGGATAATATCTACTTTTTATATTTGCTGAGACTTCCTTTGTGAACTAGAATACGATCTATTTTGGAGAAGAATCCATGCACATTACAGTGACAAAGCAAAATCAATGTTCATAGCAGTTCAATTTATAATAGCTAAATTATGGAATCAACTAATATGCCTGTCACTTGATGAATGGATCCAAAAGCTGTGCTACATACATACATACATACATACAATGGAGTTTTACTTAGCTATTAGAAACAACAAGGGGCTGGAGTAGTGGCTCAACGGTTATAGCACTTGCCTGAGGATGCAGGTTCAAACCCCAGCACCACATACACAGTGGAGTGTATGTGGAGCAATGAAAGCCACTAAATAAAACTAAATAAAAATTGATTCTCTGTTTCTCTCTCTCTCTCTCACTGTCCCTCTCTCTCTCTTAAAAAAAAGAAAGAACAGAAACAACAATATCATGGCATTTGAAGGTAAATGGATGGCAATGGAAGAAATTACGCTGAGCAAAATTAGCCAAACCCAGACACTCAAGGGTCAAATGTTTTCCCTCATTTGTGGAGGCTGGAGCTAAACCTGGGCTTGGGTGCATGGTCAAGCTCATGTACTAGACTCACCAAAGTTGAAGCAACACATAATCTAGGGGAAACATAGATAAGGGAAGGTAGGGAAGAGAAGAGAGAGAGGGGAGAGGAAGGGATGATAGGGAGGGATCTAGGGCGGGAAACAATAATGTAGCTTACTCTTTACTCTCCCAAGAAGCCAAATAGTAACTGTGCAATCATTTACTTCTGATATTGTGTATATGTATATATATGTATGTATAGTGCATTTTCAGAATTTATATATGTATATTAATATATATTATATATTATATATGTATATATTAATGTATATTAATATATTATATATGTGTGTGTATATATATATATATATATACACAGAGAGAGAGAGAGATTTATATGTTACGGGAGGAATTATAGAAGAGTCAAGAGACTGGGGCATGTGTGATGTGGTGGTGATTCTGGATTAGGACCAGAGGCATATCATATTGTTACTACATCTATGATTGTACAACAATTCAAATACTCAATAAAATTTTAAAAAGAGATAAACATAAACAGATCATTATAATCAAGTGTCACGTGTGCAGTATTTGATGTATACTGCCAGGCACCGTAGGGTGAGGAAAAACATAAGACTGTAGAGAGGAGAGGACTCTGGAATAGGGTTTTCAAGGCTGAATAGGAGTTTATCATGCAAACATGGAGTGGGTAGGGTGGCATTCCAGGGAGAACTAACAGCAGATGTAAAAACATGGATGTATGAAGTAGCACTGTGTACGAGAGAACTTTAACTGGGTACGTATCAATGCAGTGCAAAGTGCTAGGAAGGGAGTTACCAAAATTGAGGCTGTGGAGGCAGGCAAGGATAGGAGTCTCACCACTTTGTCTGCTCTGGTAAGGGGCTTGTGCTCATTTTGGTGAGGAGTTCTTATCAGGAGAGCCAGAGGATCCGATGGGTATTTAGAAAGATCCGTCTGGCAGGCATGGTCTACTTGAGAAAGGCCTTCAGGAGATAAGCAGACCACTTGCCTCCAATAGAAAACTACTGAAGCTGGGCAGTGTCTTCCATAGCCACCAGGGGGAGCAAGTAGGCCAGGACAGCTTGGTTGCTGGCTGCCAAGGCTGGGAGCAAGGGTTAGGAGAAAGTTTAAAAGCTGGATGATTTCAGGAGCACAAGGATCTTAGGTGCTCAAAACTCAGCAAAGAACTGTAGTGGTTAAAAAAAAATTCTCTAACACGCTCTGGAAGTCCTCCCTCCTCCAAAGCCACAAATAGAGGACTAATAAACATCACAAGGCATTCACATGCTCGGTTACTAGGCAGCCAGTGAGGGAGATCTATACGTATGCAGGAGAAAATGCATCCGAGTTTAAAAAGCAAGTTGTATAATCAGGTGAATGTTATGATTCCTGTAGCGAAAAATGACTAGAAAGATGATCATGACACTGGTATGGGTGGTAACCCAGAAGGATTTGAGGGCTTCTGATTATAGGTGTGCATCTTAGTCCCTTTGGGCTGCCATAACAAATTCATAAACAGGGTAGCTAATAAACAACAGAAATGTATTTCTCATGGTTCTGTGGGCTGGGAAGTCCAATACCAAGGTGCTGGCAGTTCTGGTGTCCAGTAAGGGTTGTTTTCTGCTTTAAACAAGGTGCTTTCTTGCTGTGTCTTTAAATAGTAGAAGGGGAAAGGGGTTTCTCTTGGGTCTCTTTAAGGGTACTGTATCAGTCAGCTTTCCGTTGCTATAACAAATGCCTGAGGTATTTAGCTTATAAAGATAAAAGGTTTGGCTCACAATTTGGAAGTTTCAGTCCATGACCAGTTGGTCTCAATGCCTTGGGCCCTGTTGCATCATGGTGGGAACAGACAGCAGAGAAAAATTACTCACCTCATGGCAGGAAAGAAACAGAGAGAAAGGGGAAGAGGCTGAGCTTCACAATGCTCTTCAAGAACAGGCCCCCAGTAACCTAAAACCTCCCATGACTGCCAAATTTCCACCAACTTCCAATAGTGCCAGTCTGGGGAACCAACTGTAAAACATGGGCCTTTAGGGGATAATCCTGTTCCTAACTACAGAAGGCACTAATAATGTTCAGCAGGGCTCCTTCCTTACACCTCAATCCTCTTCCAAAGGACCCACCTCCTGATCCTAACTACAGAAGGCACTAATAATGTTCAGCAGGGCTCCTTCCTTACACTTCAATCCTCTTCCAAAGGACCCACCTCCTGTTCCTAACTACAGAAGGCACTAATAATGTTCAGCAGGGTTCCTTCCTTACACCTCAATCCTCTTCCAAAGGACCCACCTCCTGATCCTAACTACAGAAGGCACTAATAATGTTCAGCAGGGCTCCTTCCTTACACTTCAATCCTCTTCCAAAGGACCCACCTCCAATGCCATTGTCTCCAGGCAGGGATTTCAATGTGTGAATTAGGGGAGACTTAAGTCTTCAGTCCGTTGCTGTGTGGGTGGGTGTGACCATTGGATCACTTTTACTGAGGCGTAACTGACACACAACAACCTGGACATATCTGAAGTGTACATTTAATAACTTTTGACATATTTACATACCTGAGAAGCCATCACTACAAACACCAAAAATGAGCATATCCATCACCCTCCAAGGTGACCTCACACTCATAATCCCTCCCCACCATCCTTCCCTGTCCCCCAACCCACATAACTACCAGCTTGCTTTCAGGCACCAAAAGATTACACTTTCCAGAATTTTTATATAAATAGAGGCAAAGAATACGTACATTATTTTTGGTGCTATTTCTTTGCTTTAGCAAAATAATTTGAGAATCATCCATTTTGTGTAAGTCTCTATAGTAAATTTCTTTTAATTGCTGACAATTTATTAGTTGCTTAATAAAATTCTTTTCATTGCATTGTTCAGCTATATTATGGGGTGCTTTCCCGTTCATCTGCAGGTGGACATTTGGTTGCTGAAAGGCCTAGAGCCTGTCTCAAAGTTAGATCTTCCTGCCTTTCCCTTGTTCCCGCTCTGAGCTCCAGGAGAGGCTTTCTGGAAAGTTTCCTTAGTTGCCTAAAACCTGGACTCCCAGGAAGGAAACAACTACCTCTGGTCCCTTCTCCAGTGTCCATTAATTAATCCTTTCACCAAGGAAGTTTGCCATACTCCATTGACCCCTTTCAGTACCAAAGAGAATCGTTAACGAACTCTCACCTGTTCTGCACACCAAATAGGCTTTGTATCAAGCCACCTTATGTTCTCCCAGCCTTTGAGTTTCCCGAAAAATCATTTCACTGCTTCCCCTTATGACTGTCGATATTCCCCCTTCTTCCTCTCTCCCTATAGAAATGGAATGCATAAGTGTCTGAATAATTTGGGAATAGTGGGTAATGGTAATCACACTCCTGTGATCCTGCCTGTCCCTTTGTTTGTTAACACTCTTTTTTTTTTTTTTTTTTTGGTACTGGGGATTGAACCCAGGGCACTCTACCACTGAACCACATTTGTTGTTTTGTTTTGAGATAGGGTCTTGCTAAGTTGCCTGGGAGTTGAACTTGCAATCCTCCAGCCTCAGCCTCCTGAGTCACTGGGTTTACGACAGGTGTACTCCCTGCTCCTGGCTTGTATACTAATACAGGTTTTTCGCCTTTTAGTCTATTTAATTTTCATCAATTTATTCCAGGAAACTGTCAGAAGGTGGTGGGAAAATTTCCCTTCACCACTACAAACCTTTGTGTCCAGCGCTGTGTTTGAATGTTTTTGTTTCTTTTGTGTGAATAATTAAGAGTGGGGTGACCTATACTTTAAAGAAGCTGCCAAACTGATTTGCAAAGTGACTGTGCCATTTTACACCCCAGCAGTGGCATCTGGGCATTCCAGTTTCTTTACAACCTTGCCATTATCTGGTGTGGCCAGACTTCTGCATTTTAGCTCTTCTAATGGAAACTTTTCATTCCATTAATGACCGATTTGTGCATTTTTCATATGTTTATTCGCCATCTGCAGATCTTTTTTACTAGAGGCTATTCAAATTTTTGTGGGCTAGTGACAGTTATACTTTGTTTTATACTTCTATGAAAGTTTAAAATTTACACTAAGAATCTCTTTCTTTTATAATAATAAAAAAGAATTCAAAATTTCTCAATGAGTACAGCCATAGCTACAGTTTGAACTTGAAACTTAATAAAAGTATACTATGTGAAAGCAGATCCCAATAATATTCTTAAAAAATAAAATATTTGATTTTAATGTTTGGTCTCAAATGACTAGGAATGACCTCAAACCAACACCATTGGTTTCCATTAATTATTGCATTTGACAGATGTCATGAGTTTAGATTCAAATGAATGTGACTTCAAACTCCTCTTTTCCTTATCAGCATAGGCAAATTCTCAGTCTCAATTCTCTTTCTTTTCTTTTCTTCTTTTTATTTTTAGAAATCTGACCTATTAATCATCCTATGGGTTTGATAATTAAATTCTCTATATTTAGCTAGTCAGCACAGTAACTAGCATGTAGCGTGTGTGACACAAATATTAAAACTTCTGTGACAAAGCAGTTGATTGTCCTATCAAAAGTCCCATGCAAGTCCATAATCCAAGCAGTTTGGGAGGCTGAGGCAGGAGGATCGCAGTTTCAAAGTCAGCCTCAGCAACTTATTGAGCCGCTTAATAATTTAGCAATACCCTGTCTCAAAATAAACATAAAAAGGATTGGGATTTGACTCAGAGGTTAAGCTCCCCTGGGTTCAATCCTTGGTACCATAAAAAAAAAAAAATTCCATGCTCAAAATTCAAGCTAAAGATAAATAAAGCACAGTGACAGTATCTGTAGCGGAACTGCTGAAACCAATGTCATGGCAAGGCAGATCACCAGCTCTCCCGCGGCCTCCTCTTTTTTTTTTTTAACTATTCTGAAAGAAGGGCTCTGGTTTGCATTTGGTTTTGCGGGGGGCAGGGAAACAGCAACAGGAAACGGGTTGAAAATGGACCTCAGGGAGCATCTTAGCACATACCCACTTTCTTTATAAAGCCCTGGTATCCTCTGTTGTGCAAACCACCAAGTGGTCTTGCGAATGCTCTGGGTGTCCTGCAGGTCGGTGTGGACTTAGTACAGAACTCACGTTTTACAGGTTTCAAGATGGGGTCATTGTCAAGTTTAGGTTATTGCGGTTGTGTCAGTCAACAATGCTGTGCATTGTGTAATGCGATGGCAAGGACCTGGGCTGCTACACCGGAGGGAAGCTCTTGGAAGGAAGATGTGAGGAACACCCAGGGAGCACACAGCTGACAGAGGATCCAGACTCCTGCACATCAGGGCCTTGAACTTCCAGCTTGAGACCCAGAGTCCTTTGTCCTTACCCCTGTCATAGCACCAACGACCGGGTAGGAGGGTAACTTGTTCTATGAGCTGTGAGTTTTTAAGAAACTCTAAGGATTAAGTTCTTAAGGATTCCTGCTTGTGTGTTTTCTTTCTCACTTTGAATCTCTAGCATCAGACTCAAGGCGGAGTCTCAATTAAACGTTTGCATTTACGTGTAACAGAATAGGGGCTATCGTTTGGATTTGAGTGTTACTCAAAGGTCCCCAGGGTGGCACTACTGGGAGGTGGTGGACCAGTTAGGAGGTGAAGCCTAGTGGGCAGTCCCAGCCACTCACCTCCACATCTGTCCCTGGGTTGAAATGCAGCTGCTTGCTCCCAAATGCTCTCCCACCATTGCCACCTGGAGCGTTCAACTGCAGGCCTGCACCAAAGGGACCACCTGATCTTGGACTTGAACTTTCAAAACTGTGAGTTGAATAAACCATTTTCCTTCACTAAGTTAGAGGCTGCAGGTTATTTCATCTGAGCAATGCAGAGCTAATGAATACAAAAGGATAAGAACGTTCCGCTAGCCACATACAATCTACCTTGTGAAAGCAGTGGCTTCTGCTTCAACAGAAGGTTCTTCTGTTCCCTAGGCACCTGGAAGGGTCAGGGCTGAGTCTGGAGGTCAGGGCTTGCATGGAGTTCAGGTGTAAGGGGAGGGTGGCGTAGGAGCCAAGTGAGACAGCACAGAGGACAAGCAGCCACCTAACAGCACGCCTCCAGTGCCAGCAGCAGGAGTTCGGTTCCGTTTTCACAGGGATGTCTAAGCTCATGTTGAAGTAGCTTGGATTTCAGCCAGGTGAACCTGTCCTCAGCCCTCCAGCGTCTCTGACAAAGTCTACACATTCAAACGATCTTTTAATTGTGGGGTTTCCACAGCAGCTGAGGATGAGACCGAGTTTCCATCTGGGTCAGAAACAGCAATATGGGACCACTGCTTGAATGACCTAGTTCCGTGGGGTCGGCAGTTGGAGGCAGAAGCAGCAGTGAGAAGGGAAACTTAAGAAAACAATTTGCCAAGGTATTTGTAGAAATCCCGAGCAAGGCTCTTAAACATCCTGGGACACATGGATTTGGAACTTTCTAACTCATTTCATCTTATGGTGTGGAGATATTGCAGCTGATATATAGGGTACAACAGAAAGGAAACACAAAAAGAAGAGAAGAAAAAAGGAGGAAAGGATGAAGTAGGAGAAGGTGCCCCTGCAACCCTCAGCCTTTCTGTGAGAGGCATACCTGGATCTACTGTGCTTCACAGGTAAGAGTGTGTGTGTGAGTGTGTGTGTGTGTGTGTGTTTTTGCTTTGTCTGTTTTTGGTTTTGTGCCAGAGATTGAATCCAGGGCTGCTTAACCACTAACTAACATCCCCAGCCTGGTTTTTCTTATTTTTTTGAGACAGGGTCTCACTAAGTTGCTTAGGACCTCGCTAGGTTGCTGAGGCTGGCTTTGAACTTGTGATCCTCCTGCCTCAGCCTCCTGAGCTGCTGGGATTACAGGCATGTGCCATTGCACCTGGCTAGGCAATTGTGTGTGTGTGTGTGTGTGTGTGTGTGTGTGTGTGTGTGTGTGTGTGTTTAAAGAGAGAGGGGGACAGTGAGAGGAGAGAGAAAGAGAATCAATTTCATTTAGTTTTTCATGTGGCTTTCATTGCTCTGACACTTCGTTGTGTGCGTGGTGCTGGGGTTCAAAACCAGGTCCTTGCACACGCCAGACAAGCACTTTCACTGAGCCACCACTCTAGCCCTGGTAATTGTGTTTTTAAAATAATTATTTTATTTTTGATGAACATGGATTAATTACACACATTACTAGGGTTTGGTGTAATTTTCCACACATGCATACAGCATGCACTGATTAAATCCAACTTCCTTTTTATTCATCCTCTATTCCCCCCCACTCCACTAGCCACCTTTCCCAACCTCTGTGAATCATTATTCTACATTCAATTGATTTTATTCTTAGCTTTTATGTAGGAGAGAATATGTGGTACTTGTTTTGTGTCTGGGTGATCTCACTTAACACAATGTCCTCCAATTCCATCTATTTTGCAGCAAATGACAGGACTTCATTCTTTATGTGTGAACAACACTCTGTTGTGTCCACAATTTCTTTTACTTAGTCATCTCTTTTTTTTTTCCAGAATTAATCAAAATTTAATACAGAATAACATGACAACAGTACAACGACCTCAACAGTTTTTCAATACCTGGAAAGTGACAAGCTTAGAACTAGGCCCTCAGCAGAAACAACAGAGCACATTTATACAATTTTGAAGTTGATAAAACTTCATTATTCATATACGATAACTTGTGTACGAGTACCTTAGTTTCTACGACCCTGGGGACAACAAAACATACAAACTAAGAATAAATCCAAACTGCTTAACCTTCAACCATTCTCTTGAGAATTAAACCCAGGCCACCTTTGGCCACTTGCAGAGGTGTCTTTTCTTCCTTATTCTCAATGTATATACTTGCTCCTTGGGACACCAGCAGCTTTGCTTCTTCTATTCTCTCCTCGTCACAGGCTAAATGTCCTTGGCTGCTGCCCGGTGCATTGCTGTAGCCTCATAATGATCCTTAGCATCTGGATTAGCCCCGCCTTCCAGTAACATGACAGCAATCTCATGCCTGTTTTTAGAAGCTGCATAATGGAGGGGAGTACAGCCATTTTGATTGACAGCATTCACTTGAGCACCTTTCCCCAGGAGTGCTTTTACAATCTCATCCCGCCCAGCAGAAGCAGCAATATGAAGAGGAGACCAGCCTGCATCGTCTTTATCATTCACTGGCACTCCAAGTTGCAGCAAGAACTCAACAATTTCGGTATGTCCAGCTGAACATGCCCAGTGCAGTGCAGTTCTGCTGTCCTGGTCTGTTCTAGTAGCCAGTGACTTATCAGCCAGGATGCTTTCCTTCAACTCCTCCAGCTTTCCGTTGTAGGCCAGGTTACACACGGTCAGGTTAGACACACACCCCTCCATTTTGCTTTCCTAGGATCTCCACTTAGTCATCTCTTGATGGGCACGAGGGCTGATTCTGTATCTTAGCCATTGTGACTTGCGCTGCAAAACACGTGGGTGTGCAGGTGTCTTGTTGGTAGGCTGATTTTGTTTCCTTATATACATCCAGAAGTGCAATAGCTGGATCAGATGCCAGATTATTTTGTTTTTTTTTTTTTTTTTTTGTAGAACCTCCATACTGTTCTCCGTAACGGCTGCACTAATGTACGCTCCCACCAACAGTGCGTGAGAGCCCTTTATTTTCACATCCTTTGCAGTATTGCTATTTTTAGAGAATGATTAGCCACTGTAACTGCAGTGAGATGGCCTCATTGTAGTTCTAATTCTCATTTCTCTGAAGGCTAATGATATTGAACATTTTTTCATATATTTGTTGGCCATTTGTATTTCTTTTGAGAAAAGTCTATTACAGATCGTTGGTCCATTTTAAAATTGGATCACCTGCTCTTTGTTGCTAAGTTAATAACTGCATTTTTTACAATTGTGGCGACCCTGCATTTATCAAGTCTACTGGTGCCATTTTTCCTAGCTTCATGTCTCTACATCACATTTTGGAAATTCTTGCAACATCTCAAACTTTTTCATTATTGTTGTTATATGTATTATGGTGATCCATGATTCTTTTTTTAAGTAAGCAAGAGTGAGAAAGAGAAAGTTAATTTTTATTTTTTCATCTGGTTTTTGTTTTTCCTCCTCTTAGTTGTGTATGTGGTGCTGGGGTTCAAACCTGGGTCTTCATACATGCCAGGCAAGCGCTCTACTGCTGAGTCACCACTCCAGCCCCTCATGATCAGTGATCTTGGATGTTACTGCTGTAATTGTCAAAATAATAATATTAATGGGAGCTTGGGAAAAGTTGGTTCCAATCTTTGAGGATGACTTTGAGAGATTCAAGACTTCAGTGGGGGAAGTAACTGCAGAGGTGATAGAAATAGCAAGAGCACAAGAATTAAGAGTGGAACCTGAAGAGGACCAAAGTGTTCAATTTTATGATAAAATTTTAAGATGAAAAGTTGCTTCTTAAGGATGAACAAAGAAAGTGGTTTCCCAAGAGGGAATCTACTCCTGGTGAAGATTGTGTGAATACTGTGGAAATGACAGCAAAGTATTCAGAATACTGCATAAACTTACTTAATAAAGCAGTGTCGGGATTTGAGAGGACTGACTCCAGTTTTAAAAGAAGTTCCATTGCAGGCAAAATACTATCAAACAGCATCATATGAGAAATCTTTCATGAAAGGAGAAATCAAACCATACAAAATTTCACTGTTGTCTTATTTAAAGAAATTGCCCCAACCTTGAGCAACCATCACCCTGATCAGTTAGCACCCATCAATGCAGAGATAAGTTCCTCCAACAGCAAACAGATTATGACTTGCTGAAAGCTCAGATGATTAGCAGTTTTTTAAGCAATAAAGTTTGTTTTTTTCCTGTTTTTTTATTTTTCTTTTTTCCACATTTTTAATTGGTGGATTATAGTTGTAAAGTATGTTTAAATTAAGTATGTGTAACGGACATTCTTTAGACATAATGCTGTTGCACACTGAGTATAGTATAAATAATGTAACTTCTTTTATTTTTTGGTACCAGGGATTGAACCCAGGGGTACTTAACCACTGAACCACATGCCCAGCCCTTTTTACTTTTTTGTTTGTTTGAGACAGGGTCTTGCTAAGTTGCTTAGGGACTCACTAAGTTGCTTAAGGTCTCACTAAGTTGCTGAGACTGGGTTTGAACTTGAGATCCTCCTGCCTTAGCCTCCAAACTACTGCATGTGCTACCATGCCCAGCTAAATGTAACTTTTATATATACTGGGAAATTGAAAAATTAGCTCAGTCACCTTTATTGCAGTGTTGACTTGGCACTACCATAGTAGTCTGAAACTAAACTTGCAATATCTCCAAGGCGTGCCTGCATAAATCCTGCACATGAGAACCGATGGTCAATAACACCATGCAATAGGGCCAGCAGATGCCAATAGAAGAGTTCAGGGAGAGGTGCAGAAGTTTTCATGAAAGAGCTCCACCCCAAGCTAGCCTTGAAGGATGGATCTACTACTGAAAAGAAGTTCTTCTTCAGTATGTAGCTCTAGATCTGTAGTGTTTCATACAAATTACTTCTCTAATTTATTCTCTTATTGAGGTAGGCTAGTCTCTTATTTGAGGGGTAGGTAGGAGAGATAATGGGCTTTGGCTCTAAAATAAAGCAGATCAGGCTCTAAATACTGGCTCTTGTACCTATCAGCTGTGTGACTTTGGGCAAGTTACTTAAGCTCTCTGAGACACAAGTCTTCGTTAGTAAACTGGAGATACTAAAAATACTCATCTAAAAGAATAGCTGAAGATTTAAATAAAATAATCTATGAAAGGGCCTTAAAACCTAGTCCTGATGCAAGAGATATGCTCAATAATAATACATGGCATCCATTTTTTTATGTAAGTTTATGGACTGTAACTTGGAAAATACAGAAAAAAGCAGAACTAAAACCTATCAATAGTTTCACCACACAAAGAAGAAAACCACAGTCCACGCGCTGGAGTCTCTCTCCCCTTTTCAGTCACTGCATAGTTCACTTTGCTTTTTTTTTTTTCTGAATTGCCTGTCATTTTGAAAATAAAATTTAAATCCTAATTTTTGGTTAGCCAGTGTAGGAAGTTTTTCCATCTCATTGTAAGTTCTTCAAAACAGTTTTTTTTAAAGAGAGAGAGGGCAGTGAGAGAGAGAGAGAGAATCAACTTTTACTTAGTTTTTCATGTGGGGCTTCTTTGTTCCAACACTTTTTCGTGTGCATGGTGCTGGGTTTGAACCTGCATCCTCGCACATGCCAGGCAAGCGTGATACTGCTGAGCCACTGTTCCAGCCCTCTTCAAAACATTTTAAAGACTTCAATGCATTAAATTGCGTTGGTGTCTTATAATTTACTTAATCCTTCTCCTATTGTTAGACATTTATATGGCTGCCAGTTTTCTCCCCTATCTAAATGGTAATAAACAAATCTGCATGAATCTTTTCCTTTGTTTTGTGTTATTTCTTTAGAAATGACGCCCAGAAATGCAAGCATTGATGTAGAAGGTATGAACACTTTGATCTGACTTGTTGCCAAAATAGTCGGCATGTGAAGGAGGGGCTTCCGGCCAGACTCTTCTTACACTCCTGCTTCCTAAGAGGAGGAGGAGGAAGCAGAACATGATCACCCAGAGGCGCAGGCGCTCCCTGGGCCGTCTTTGCAGTGGGCAGGTTGGTGGTCAGAAAGCAATCTGGAGATGGGCTATGCCTCTTTTTTCTGCTAATCTGTCGAATGGGGTCTGGGAAAAGCTGACCCACAGCAGGAACCACTGGAGGAAGCCTGGACATTCCTTTTGCTCCTTTTTCCTCCCACAAGGCAGGCAGGCTGGGACCCTCACTGGCTTGGGCTCCAGGGGGACTGAGCGCCAATGTGCTTTTTGCCCAGGTCTCTTCCTCTGAGGTCCACTCGTCTAGTACACATGAATGTGCATGGTGTCGTCCTTCCCTGCAGGACAGCCGACTCCAAGGCTCAGGTGTGGGGAAAGTGCTGCCCCCAGGGGTCCAGCAGTCACGGTGTGGAACATTTTCATGTGCACAATTCTGCTTTGAGGGTGAGGCCTCAAACTTTATCCAACTTTATTGGTAGACAAAGTTCCCCTTGGGTTTTGCCTCCCCTGGGACTGTCTGGGGCGATTTCTTCATTTGTGAGCTAGAGACAAAAAGTCTCAGGTGGAGTTCAGGTGCTTTCAGTATCTCTGGCTCCATTGTCCTAAATTCTCTGGATCATTAGTGACAGAAAAGTTGGCAAATGTTTAACAACTGGCTTAGTTAACAAATGGCTCTCCAGATAAAAAAGAAAGAAAGAAAAAAGAGGCCCTGATTTGGAGTGTTTGGAGATTTCTGTAGGCTAAATAGTCCCACTGTGGTTTTAGAGCAAATGCTTCTACCAGGACTGATTTCAAAGTCCAACCACTTAATCAGTTCACAAAATTCCTGACATTTAGCAATAGACTCTGGCAAGCAACAGGGAGCCCTCTCTAGCACACTAAGGGTGGGGGGTGAGCCACTCAAGTCACCAACACGCGGGAAGAGCAGGGGCAAAGTGAAGGACCTCCAGGAGGCTGGGAAGCCCGTCATGTGCCTCTGCAAACCAGCCTCTCTTGTTTTCCCTACTGCAAACCCACTCTCCCAGTGTTTCAAAAGATGTGGCTGCAGGCAGCTTCCAGGGCTGCATTCTTAAAGAAAGGGAAGCCTCGTGGAGTCTGTCGGATGGGGACAGGGAGAAGGATGGTCAGACAAGACCAATACCTCCTGTTGCAGTGACCATCTGGATACCATAAGCACACCGTGCCCTTTTCTACTATTCTCCATAGTGTCTATGGAGATGATGGCACAGAGGGGCCATTTCACCCTGGATGCTTGGCCATTATATTTTATAGTTTCAAAAAAAAAAAAAAAACCACTCAGCTAATTTTATAGGTAAAAAAATATAACACATTGGTATTTTAAGTCCTTCCATTTTTTATAAGGCAAGTAGGTTAGCGATATGCTACATGTTAAATAGTCATATTTCCTTTTCTGTGAATTTTGTTCAAGTCTTTTGCTCACTTATCTTCTGGAGTTTGAAGTTAGTTTTTCATTTATTCCCTTAACAATATTTACTTATCTGCTGTACCAGAGAAAATAAGGTAGTAAATAAGACAGACAGGGTTCCCATCTTCCAAGTACTTACCCCTCTATTTGTATGGCCTTTTAAATGAATGATGTGGGGCTGGAGCACTTGCCTGGCATGCTGAGGACTGAAGTTCGAACCCCAGCACCACATACACAATTGGGTGTTGGAGAAACCAGAACCAGATGAAAAATAAATAAAAATCGGTTCTCCTTCTCTCTCTCTTAAAAAAAAAACCTTTTAAATTAGTTATACACTATTTTTGCTTTTCATATGTGCAACAAATCCTTTTCCTATGTTTTCTGTCATCTTCTATATAGTATTTTTATACAGTTAAGTCTGATCTACTTCCCCTCCTTTTTTTTTTACATTTCCTTTTTTTAATTGGTTCTTTTTTAAATATGCATGATGCTGGCGTATAGCATGACAGGGGCTAGAGTGGTGGCTCAGTGGTTATGGCTCATGCCTGGCATGTGCAAGGACATGAATTTGAATCCTAGCACCACGTACACAACTAAGTGTCAGAGCAATGAAAGCCACATGGAAAATTAAATAAAATTGAATCTCTCTCTCTCACTGTCCCTCTCTCTCTTAAAAAAAATACCGTGACAAAATTATAAATGCGTGGTGTATAGCTTTTCCAAATTCAGTTCTCAGTATTCCCCTTCTCCCTTACTCCCTCCCGGACAATAGAATGTATGATGACATAATTGTCAAAGCATGTAGTATCTTTTTCATCATGTTTAAGATTCTATTTCCCCACCAACAAAATTTAAGAGATGATTCATTTCATTTATTTCCTATTTTCCTTGGTGTAATACTTTTATATTCAATTATATAATTCATTTATAATTTAGCACAGTGTGTGGTGTGAGCTGAGCATTTACATTGGTTATTTCTGTAAACATTTAATGCTTCCTGAAGCCTTGCCTTCTCCTTTGATCTGTATAGACAGCAGGCAGAATCATGTTTAATGGAGAGGTGAGACAGGTCTGTCGAAGGGCGACTGTTATGGCTCACTTTAGGGAATCTGGTATCGGAAATGGTGAGGAATGGGTTTGTAGTGATTCTTAACCAACACAGGCGATACAGGTTGAATGGGGAGCTTTAAAGAGATATTCATGTCTGGGCCGCACCATTAGTAGGTCTCATATTGGGACAGAGGTTCATCTATTTAAAAGCTCCCCAGGCACCTAGGCGTGGCGGTGCAGGCCTGTAATCTCAGCAGCATGGGAAGCTGAGGCAGGAGGATCATAAGTTCAAGGCTAGCCTCAGCAACTTAGCAAAGCTCTGTCTCAAAAAGGGAGGCGGATATGGCTTAGTGGTTAAGTGCCCCTGGGTTCAATCCCCAGTACCAAAACAAAATAAAGTTCCCCAGGCACCACTGGCAGAGGAAATTAAAGAGATAAATCTTTCTAGATGGGAGGGAGCAGATGGAGAGAGGCATAAAGGTCAAACTGAACTTAGTTACAGACTCAGGAGGCCTCTGAGAGCCTCAGAGTTGATGTGGACTCAGGCAGGTAGGTTTCAATCCCATTTGTACCACTTGCAAACTTATCTTCGTAGATTGCTGGTTCTCTCCCATTTCCTCTTTTTAAAATGTTTCTTTCTTTCTTTCTTTGTGATCTTAAACAAACTTAGTAATATTTACCTAGTAGACTTGTGATGAGTCAGTGGGAAACCAAGAATACACGCCTGGCTCACACCTGTCATCTGCATGAATTCTCTTCTTCTCAAAGGAGCCTTTGGCCCATGCCAGCCCAGCCTCATTGCCGCCTTTGTAATGAACGCAAGAGACAGTTTCAGAGAAAACATGCCGACACACGCTGAGATGAGAAACAGAGAGGTTCGAGTTGTCCTTGAGTCCCAGAGGTCTCCAAAAGCTTCAAGGAGGCTGCACCTTTTCAAGGAGGAACGCTTCTGCCTTAGAGAAACAGCGAGAAGCTCCAAATTCTCACCGGCTTTGCCTTCAGAACCTCACTGCTTGGCAAAGGCAAAATCCCATTCCACTACCGTGTACCTTGGCTCAGGCGTAAAGATAATCCCAGCCCCGGGCAGCCTGGGCTGTGAACCCAGGGCAGCTGTTATGAAAACAGCACAGCCACAGTCCTTTTTATAAAAGAAAATTCCTGAAGCAAGTCTGTTTATAGAGCAAAGATTCTCCCTTCTTGAGGATGGAAAATACCGCTCCTTCTCAGAAGATCCACCTGCCTTACCTTTGTGTCACTGATATTCATTCTGTGTGTTGACAAATATTTATTGATATCTCCTCTGTTTGACGAGTACTTTGGGATTGGCCTCTACACGGAAATCATTTAAAATTGATTTCTCATGCTGCCTTGTATTATAAATTGACACCAAATATTTATTTGGGGATCAGGTACTAACTGGTATCCCTTGGAGGCGATCCATCTAAGAGGCAGGGTGGCTAGTAGATGGGAGAGGAGGCTCAAAATCATGCACATGTGGTATTATTCTTGGCAGGTTGAGCTGTGTGACTTTAAGCAGATGGCTAAGACACTCTGGGCCCCAAAATTATTTTCCTCAAAATAAGAATGTCTTTCTTACTCTAAAGTCAGTGCTTTGTTTCTCAAAGAGCAGCTTTTGGTTGGGTAAAACGTGGCAAGAGCTCATTTTCTCCAGCAGACAGGAATTGGCACAGTACCAGACAGGAGAGAGGGAAAGGAACCAGCCTGCTTGAACAGAGAGGATGTGTTTGGGAATAAAAGATAACATTGGATTGGTGGGAGGAAAGTCCTTCTATGGGGTACATCAATCACTCCCCCAAAGTCCACGCTTTAGATGGGCTTTTAGAAGTCCCTGGGGATGAGTGAAGCCCTCCTGTCAATAGAGTTCTTGGCTACTTGACCTTCTCTGCACACCTGAGAAGCTGGCATTTCTCTTGCTTGAAGAAAGACCAAGGGGACCTAAGCTTATTTAAACAAGAGGAGCTTAAGTTGAATAGTAATACTGGCTTCTTCACTGTGAGAAAAGTAGAAAATTATTCTGTTACCAAAAGGCCTCTTTCTAAAAGACCTGAAGTCTCCTGGCAGAGGTTGGAAGGGGAGTTTATTAGTGACTCTCAGACTCCTGAATTACTGTGATGCTCCTTGGGTTGGAAGCTTCCTGACAAGCTCTACCTCCTCTCTCCCATCTCCGCTCTCCTGGGCAGACACCTCATCCTGGCCACTGAGTCCCAGCTGATATTTCATAGGTGATGAGCAATCTTGACCCCAGGCCCAGGCACTTTCCCTGCTCCTGCAGGACATGGCCCTGTAAAAGGAAGGGGGCCCAGAGAACTGTGATCAGAAGTCATAGTCTAAACTGCTAGACTCCCTATCTTTTTGAAGGTTGAAGAATCAACCAAAGGGATATAAGACAGCATTTCATAGAATTCTGATGTCCTTTTAAGGCCTGAGGATTTTCAGAGCAAAAGGCCAGCATGAGGAAACACCCAGTCTCTGATGCAGATGAACATCAGGGATAACCAGGTGTTGATGATTAGGGTTGCTGGCCTGCACAGGAGAGTGAGGCTCAGCTCCTCAAGCAGCTATTGATTACACCTCTCTAGGTGCCAGGTCTTGTGCTGAGTACTGTGTGTTGGTAGTGGTGGTGCGAGAAAGACAGTGATGATAATTGATAAGGACAGTATTAATAGCAACAGTTACATGGGCTGAGAGCTAAGTGCCAGGTACTGGGCTCATTTATTCTTTTATTCAATAAGGAGTAAGGTTTCCACAAAGTTCCTGTTGAGTAACTGCTCACCTCCTTCCTGTCCCCCTCCTCCACTCCCCCAGCCATGCCCAACCCCCAGGACTTGGTACTACCTACCTAACACACTGCATTTGATTACTGGGGTGTTGTCTGATCTCTGCTAATCCCAGAGCTCCAGGAGGATAGGGACTTTGAACTACTGTGTTTACTGCTGAGCCCCTCCATATAGTCAGATACTTGGATTTATTTAGTGTATGAATTGGATGAAAGATAGTGTCAGTCATATGATCCACCCAACAATACAGTAGCACAGCAGACAAGGCGTTGACATCTGGAGGCCTATGGCCTGCTAGAGGTACGATATCAAGCTAATTGCACAACAATCTCTGTTTTCTCAAACAGAACACCCTGGTGCTTTCCTGTTATCATTTCACTGAAGCCTCTTTACAAACCCAGGACATGGTAATATAATTCCCAGTTTATGCTTCTTATCTTTGCTTGTTCTATGGCTCAAATATACATATCGGCTCTCAATTACAGAAGGACTGGACTTGCTTGGTTGGCACTCTGTGATGATAACTGTATAGGCAACTTAGAGCTATAACGGCCTTTGGATATTATTTCTCATGAATCTGTGAAGTGCTCACACTACAAAGAGAAAGCTGAGGCCTACAGAAGTTAGATAGTTCAACCAGAGCTACACCCGTAGCAAGTTTTCCAGATAGGATCACACCCAATTTGTATGCCTACCTGATTCTATGGAACTCAACGATGGAGGGACCAACTGGGGGAAGGAGAGGTAATCAGGCACTAGACTTAACTAGAATAGGAGGCAGTTGGGACCTTCTTGTTGGAGGGCTGGGGGGAAGGTCTTAAATAAAGAACAAAGCTTGCAGGTGGCTGTAGAGCAGGGAGTGGTGGTATGAACTGAATCCTGGGTCAGGAGAGCACCCAACCCCACCCCACTCCTACTAAACAGAATCCTGGTTCTGCGCTTTGCTTCTAGTGAGGAGATATTGCAGGCATGGCAAGACACGGGCAGAGGAAACTGGTGTTGGGATTATGGCTTTGACATTCGCCTTTCCAGGTCACTTACAGAGGACTCCATCATCTCCACGCACCCCTTCCAGTTTTTTGTTTCATTAGCAACATATGTTTATAATGTGTTATCTGAGCCTCTCATAAAATGTTGCATTTTCACATAATACCACTTCTCCTGAACTCCCAAA
This sequence comes from Aplodontia rufa, assembly GCA_004027875.1. Taxonomy (NCBI): domain Eukaryota; kingdom Metazoa; phylum Chordata; class Mammalia; order Rodentia; family Aplodontiidae; genus Aplodontia; species Aplodontia rufa. The sequence continues at coordinate 44,145 of PVKS010008259.1, forward strand.
GCTTTGAGACTTTCTCAACATCCCCCTGAGTACACCGACAGTGAGGTGCAGAGAATCAGCATAGCACTCTAAGTCATGTGCTATCATATCCATCCTTCCCTGGTCCCCAAATTCACAGTGAAGCCCTGGAAGGCTGCATAATGTGACTGCATTTGCAGACAGAATCTCTGAAGAGGTGCTTAAGTTAAAATGAGGCTATTAGGGTGAGCCCTGAGCCAATCTGACTGGAAGATTTGGATGCATAGGGAGACACAAGGGATGCACATCTACAGAGCAGAGATCATGTGAAGGCACAGCAAGGTGACTTTGCAAGCCAAGGAAGGAGGCCTCAGAAGAAACTAAACCAGCTAAACACTTGATTTTGGATTTCTGACCTCTAGCTGAGTGCGTAGTTGGTGGTATTTTATATGAAAGCCTGAGAAACTATTATACCATCCACTCCTTTGTCCACCTATCTATCCATCCATCCATCATCCCTCTGTCAAATACTAATTCCTACTATCCAGGATAACTGCCTTGCACTGGAGATAAAAAGGGACCAGCTCACAGTCTTTGTCCTGAAACTTCTATTGTGGGTGACAGTAAGCAAACAGACAATTACAGCGAGGAGTGCGATGGCCTAGCAGCTGGAGTTGTAGTGGGGATGGGCACCTTATCCAGGTTGGGAATAAGGCAGGAAAAAGATAAGAAAGCTGAGTTCCTAAGAGGATGGTAAATGAGGGCAACTGTAGGGAAGCTCAGTTTGGCTAAATGTAGAGTAGGAGGAGATTAGAGGGAGACTAGGGAGAGGAGCAGGAGCCAGCTTATAAGGGGTTTTCAAAACATGTCATGTGAAGGCAGTGGTTCTTGTAATTTCTTTTTCTGGCTGCAACACACCTAAGGAATGAAACATGGCCATCCATAGCACAGTGAGAGGAGTCTTTTCAAAGGTGAACTGTTAGGGCTGAGATGTGGCCCTTTCTTTCCTAGTTTGAGATTCCTGAAGCTTACCAAGTGCCTGCATTTCATCTGAAGGCTGATAAAATCTTCTTATCTGTCTGCACATTTGTATGCTAGCTCAGAGTGAGCTTCAGGCTCTGTTGCCTGGATTCTAGCCTGTCCCCTGCCATTCTCAAGCTGTGTCACCTTGGACAAGTGGTCCACTCTCATGGGGACTGGACCTGAACTACCATGGTGTCTACACCAGAGATTCACTGAGGTGACAGGAGGCAACAGAGGCAGAGCTTCTGGCACAGTGCCTGGCTTTCAGCAAGTGACTAGTAAATGCCGGTAATCACAAGGGCATATGCTGTAACAAGAAGAGGAGACAAGAAAGATGATAAAAATCACAAAAGCAGTTAGGTAGTATGTCAGAGAAAAACAAATCCTAAGAGAAAATAAAGCATGTAGAGAATGGCAGACTATTTCCAGGTTGGGCAACTGTTACTTTATACGGAATGGTCAAGGTGGCATTTGAATTGAGGAAGTGAAGAAGGAACTGTGGATATCTGGGGGTAAAGTTTCCAGGTACAGGGAACAAAATTACAAAGCTCTGAGGCAGGAACATACCTGGCATATTGAGGAGCAACAAGGAGGCCAGTGTGGCTGGATGGTGGCAAGCAGCAGAGAACGAGCACAGTGGTAGCAGGGGCAGAACATGGGAGTCTGACTTGTACCCTGTCTTGGGAACTCACCAGAGGGTTCTGGAGAGGTCTGACATAAATTCATATATGTATGTATGTATATATATAATTGAGGGCGGGTATTGGGGATTAGATTGAACCCGGGTACACATAACTACTGAGCCACATCCCCAGCCCTTTTTATTTTTTTGAGCAGAGTTTTGCTAAGTTGCTTAGGGCATTGCTAAGTTGTTGAGGCTGACCTCAAATTTGTGATCCTCCTGTCTCTGGCTCCCCAACTGCTGGGATTACAGGCATTCACCACTGAGCCCAGCAAATTGACTTATATTATAATGAAGATCTTCTGGCCTTGTGCTGAAAACAGGTAACAGGGCAGCAAGTACATAAGCAGGGAGGCCAGTCTGGAGGCTATTTCAGTAACCCACATGTGAGCTGCTGGTGGCTTTCATTAGAGGGTAACTAACTCACTGTGGAGGTCACTGGAAGCAGAAGATGCTAAGTGCAATTTTAAGAAGCCAACAAGATTTGGTAATATATTGCACTGGGTACGGGAGAGAGGGGAGAGAAAGGGGCGGTACTAGCTCTCCAAAACCAAATTATGAAGGAGGGCCCCCCACCCCAATCCATACTCAGTTTGGAAAGCATTCAGACTCATATTGGACTCTGTGGGCCTTGTCAACCTGGAACAGAGAAGAGGCAGTTGGCACTGGCGGTGATCTCTATTTATGCATTCTAACTGAAATGCAGAAAACCAAGAGGGCTGTGGGCTTACCAAGCTTGACCTTGTAGAGTTTACAGTCTGTGCTGTCCAAGGGTGTTGGGAGGCAAGTTTGCACAAGTTGGAAACCTGAAGAGATGTCCCTGGTTCCTTCTCTGGACTCCATCCAAAACACTTTAGGGAGGAAGAGGGGGAAAAGGGATAGAACAGTTAGGAGAAAAGGAAAAGGGAAACTCTAAGTGTATGCTATGCTGGCTTGGAAAAGGGGACAGGAGAATAGAAATCTCCTAGAACCACTGGACCCTTACTGCCCTAGAAAACATCCCCAGGACCACTCACCAGCCTTCTCCTCTGGGTGTAACCAAACACCACCAGGGAGCCCTACTTAAGAAGAAAACACTGCCTGCCTTTTTTTAGTTAAACACATCAGCCTGTGGTTTGTAAGCCACATAGGGTGCTGGAGCTCCAAGAAATCAGGATGAAAGAAAATCCTTGAAGTCTAGACACAGAAGCTCTGTGAAGTTACACTTGGCCCCTGTGACTGTGCAAATTGTTAGCTACATTTTCCTCACAGAGCCATGCTATGTGCCTAGTATCATAGTGTCATATGGTGTCTCTCATTTAATCCTCACAACCTGGGGAAGAAATTCTTACTACTCCCATCTTCAGACGAAGACACTGAGGTTCAGAGAGGTGACACTCCGCCATCAGCTGTGTAGCTACCTCTGAACTCAAGTCGATCTATTCCAGAGCTGTGTCTTAACCATAATTCTGCCTCCCAGAGGAAAATGGTGAGAGGGAAACACTGAAAAGTACAGTCCCCATCCTCTGTTCTTCCAGGCCTCAGTAGAGGCAAAAGCTCAGAAACCGTCCTTTCTCATCTTTGGCAAGCAGTTTAAAAACTTAAAAAAAAAAAAAAACTAAGTATCGTTGAACTCTGTTTGATATCAGATGACTATTTTCTCTAAGAAATAGGTTTATATAATAAGATTTTTAGAGATGCACTTTACAGAAGGGGTGACCCTGAAACCAGAGAGGAGTTTAAGTACACTTTCCAAGGCGACACTGGTGGCAGAGCTAAAGCTCAAAAAGCAGGGCTCCTGCCTCCCGGGTCAGCATTTGGCTGGGTCCCAGCAAGCTGCTCTGCATTATCACTGCCTCTGCCTTTAACATGGATGACTGCTTGAAGGAAGATGATCTCTTTTTGCACACTAGAGATTCTATGCACAACATGAACATAGCTGGACAGTTCTCAAAGTAGGGTCTTCTGTTTTCCTCTGCCATCTCTGTATCCCTCAGAAAGAGTCCTGTGTCCTGTGGAACCAAGTCTTCTACTATAATTTCTGGTATTCACTAGGTGTGGGGATGGCCTCTCTGTCTGGGGCAGATGATTAGGTTATAGAAGATTCTCATGCCGACCTGCTATAATTTTCTCTGGCCTCCCACACTAATAGTGACTCTTCTACAGCCCTCTGCAATCTGGACCTCCTCCAACCGGCTCATCTCTACATGCTGCACACACCCTTCATGTGGAGACAGCTGTCCTGGGCTCACCCCATTTTGGTCACAGAAACATCCTGTCTGCTCTCCTATGCAAACCCATTCTTCAAAGCATTTCAGCCCCAGAAGGACTTCCCCACATAAGGGCCAATGGTTTGCTTTCCAAGTTCTCTTTACATTTCTATTCTTAACCTTGGGTGTTAGCCCTTAGCATGTTTCTGCGTATTTCTTCAAGGGCAATGTAGGCTCCTTGAAGGCAGGAACACGTGTGTTCAGTCCTTTGCTAGAGATTTTAAAGAGCATCTTCTGTAAGATACAAACAGGAGCCTAAACAATGGTGCTTCTGTCTTTGAGGAGAATCGAGTTTAGAGAGTGGGTTTTCAATCTGGCACATAGTGGGCCCTCAACAAAGCTTTGCTATGTGAACTAACATGTAGAATGCCTGTTGCAATTATTCGCTAAGTCCCATGAGAGATATCAAGTGGTGTTACAGGGAAAGTATCAAGAAAGTGATGGTGTTTGAATTCAGGTGTAAGGACAGGAAAGATTTTTCCTTCTTGAACAGCTCAGGAGGACCGTAGAGGCAAGAAATGCATTCGACTGCACACTGCCAGATAAGGGTGAAAGACCAGGCACACAAGGAGAGCAGAGGGGTGGATCCTATCCTGCCCCAGCACCAAGTGTCCTGAGGGTGGACAAGGTGCTTACCTTCCCTGGGCCTCAGTGTCCTCCCTGTTGGCAGGAGATTAAGCGGCAGTCTTTGGAATAAGCAGATCTGTGAGTAACCTTGAGTTGCGGCAAGTGGGCCTGCTTCAGTTATCGATAAAACGGGTAAAGTAATTGCTACCTTCCAGGGCTTTAGTGAGGTTTTAAGAACGATGTGTTGCTAAGCACGGAGCCTGGAATTATTTTCTTTTCTTCTACAAAAGCAGGGGTGACAACCGTGATCAGTGCTGCTGTCAGTGCGGGTTCCGGGCACCCAGCCCTAAGTAAGGTAGTGGAGGGCCGTGGAGTCCAGCGGGCTTGGGGAAAGGGCCGTCCTCGCCGACTGGCTGGGCTACCAGGGACGCTCAGTCGACGCGTTCCCCCACAGCCTCCGCTCAGCCCAAGAACCTTCGCCAACTCCCACCGAACGCGCCTGCAGCCCGCTGCACGGGAGACGGCTCCCCGGCCTCCGCTTCAGCGCAGGCCCGGCCCGCGGCGGGCGCCCAGCAGAGGCGCGGGGTCCTCCCGGCCCTCGCTCCCAGCCGGCGGCACTCGCCGCTCCCACCGCGCAGGTCGAGGGGAGGGGGCGCGCGCCCGGCTCACTGCGCAGGGTCCTCCCGGCTCGCCGGCCCCGCCTGGCCACCCCGCCCCGGCCGCCCACCCGCGGGGCCGGTCGACCCCGCTCCGCCGCCCCCCGCCAGCGAGGCTCCCCGCCGCACCCCACGCCCCCGGCCCGCAGGCCCCGCTCGGCCCGGCCCGCCCTCCCGGGGTCGCGGCGGCGGGAGGAGGGGCCCCGGCGGCCCGGCGTGCGTGGCAGGCTCTCCCGGCTCGGCTCGCTCGGCCTCCCTTCCCGGGAGGCGGGGTCGGCGCCGCGGCGGAGGCAGGCCCCCTCCTCCTTCCTCCTCGGCCGGCCTCCTTCCGCGGCCGCCCGCTCTCTCGGCCGCTCCGACGCCAGCAGCGCCCGCGTGCCGCGCGGCCGGCCCCGGGGGAGCCCGAGCAAGTTTCCGGGCCGCGCGCCCCTCGTCCGCCTCGCCGCCCGCGGCCCCCGCCGCCGCCGCGCCGCCATGCCCTCGGCCAAACAAAGGGGCTCCAAGGGCGGCCACGGCGCCGCGAGCCCCTCCGAGAAGGGCGCCCACCCGTCGGGCGGCGCGGATGACGTGGCGAAGAAGCCGCCGCCGGCGCCGCAGCAGCAGCCGCCGCCTTCCGCGCCGCACTCGCAGCAGCACCCGCCGCAGCACCCGCAGAACCAGGCGCACGGCAAGGGCGGCCACCGCGGCGGCGGCAGGTCCTCGGCCGCCGCCGCCGCCTCGTCCTCGGCGTCCTGCTCGCGCAGGCTCGGCCGGGCGCTCAACTTTCTCTTCTACCTCGCCTTGGTGGCGGCGGCCGCCTTCTCCGGCTGGTGTGTCCACCACGTCCTGGAGGAGGTCCAGCAGGTCCGGCGCAGCCATCAGGACTTCTCCCGGCAGAGGGAGGAGCTGGGCCAGGGCTTGCAGAGCGTCGAGCAGAAGGTGGGTGCCCCGGGCCCGCGGCCGTCAGGGCCCAGTGGCCGGAGTCGCCCACCCTGGCCCAGCCCGGCCGGCCGAGCCACCCCTGATCGGGCCCCTGGTTCCCAGGGGGTCCCAGACCCTCCTTGTTAATGGCCAAGGAGGAATGGGCCGGAGGATGGCCGGGTCCCCCGGGGAGGGTGGGCCACGGGCCTGTCACAGGACATTAGCGGTGACCTGTAAGGAGGCCGGCAGGCTCTGGGGAGCTCATTCTTTTTGGATTAGAAATCGCTGAATGGGCAGAGTTGTCTGAAAAGGAGGTTGGAAGGGAAGGCAGCGCATCCCTGGAAGCCTCCAGCAAGGCCGCTCCTCTGCTCTGCCAGTGGGAGACATCTGAGTCAGTTTTTAATAGACCCAGAGCTCGGGGAAGGAAGAACTAGTATTCTTAGTCATTTGCGAAGTTCAGATGAAATATTATCTATCTTTAGGCCCCTTGTTCTTTATTGGGCCAGTGTGCCCTTGTGGGCCTTTGAAATAGCCTACTTCAGCATTAGAGGAATGGAAAGACCAAAAATATTAGGTCATAACGGAGAATAGGACTGCTAGGCACATTTATGTGTTGTTGAAAGGGCTTGCTCACATACTGTCTAATCCCCAGAGCAACCCTGGAGGGAGGGCTGATGGTTTTGACTCCATTTTGCAGACCAAAAGATTGAGGTTTAGAGAGAGAAAGTGAATTGACAAAGACCCCAGCTAGAGAGTGGAAGATTGCAAGAGAAATTGTGGGCCACTGTCCTCGTTAAGAGTTCAGGGGCCTATTTCAGACATGGATGGACCCAGCCCTCAAGGCAGAGCTGCTCAGCTTCCATCCTTCTGTGGTTTTTCCAAACCAAGCTCAACCCCTTCGGTTGAATTCCCTCTCCCACCCTGCCCTGCCCTGCTCCAAGCCCTTTCATTGCTGAAGGGAAAGTTGGTTGCAGGACTGAAACAAAAAATCCCGCCACTTTTGAGGCCGGAACCACTGCCTCCTTTTCCCAGAATGCTGCCTGTCCTGCCAAGTCTCACCACTTTTGTGGAGCGTGGAGGACTAGGAATTTCCTCTTAAGACCGGCAGAGCAACTGGAATGAGTCAGCCTGCTAAATGCTGCAGGCCAAGGGAGGTGACTTTCCTAAGAGAGTTAAGTAGGCAGTGCTGCTTTGCCTATCCTGAATGTCACATCATCCTTAAAAAATAGACATCCTGCTGGAGTCTAATCACTAGCCTGTTTCCTTTCTTTCATCCTCCCACTTGCTAATCAATCATAATATTTATTGAAGTCTGATAGTCGTATAGCTCTGCGTAGGCCCTGTGGAGGAGCAAAAGACACAAATCATATTTGTGGAGCGGCACATGTGTAGGTGGCAGTTAGGGTCGCTCTTGTGTGGGTTGGGAAGAGGGAGATGTGGAGTTTCCCTGGGCCCGTGTCTGGGGTAGAGCCAGCCATCTAGTTGGTGATGGCTGAATGTTCAGGGAAGGAATGTGAAGAACTCACAGGCAGGGAACATTCTTGAACATGTTTAAGGGACAGGAGGTGGCTACCCTGCCTATGGCAGAGTAACATTTTGGGACTAATTAGGGAAGCTGGAAGTTGCCCAAATGGGGACCTTTTTTTTTTTTTTAAAGAAGGACACAGAAAGAGAGAGAGAGACAGAGAATCAATTTTTATTGAGCTTTTCACATGGCTTTTGTTGCTCTGACACTTAGTTGTGTGTGTGGATATTGGGGTTTGAACCTGCATACTTTTGCATGCAGGGCAAGCACCGTAACCGCTGAGCCACTGCTCCAGCCCCTGGTTTTTTGTTTTTAATTTAAAGAGAGAGAGAGACAGTGAGAAAGAATCAATTTTTATTTAGTTTTTCGTGTGGTTTTCATAGCTCAGACACTTGGTTGTGTACGTGGTGCTAGGGTTCTAACCAGTGTCCTTGGACATTCCAGGCAAGCGCCGTAACCATTGAGCCACCAGTCCAACCCCCAAATGGGGACATTTTGATGTCTCTTCCTTTGTCCCTCCTTTCTGATTCTCACCCCTTCTCTATCACATGTATGTGCAGAACGCTTTCCTCTCTAGGTCTCAGTTTCCCATCCACACGGTGAGAAGGCGGCTCTATCCAGTTTTTAAAGAATCTCCATGACTCTAAAGCCATGGACACAGTGACCACCTTTCTTTTAACGTGGTAATGAAATTAAGCTATTGTTCAGTGCATCACATTTATTGTGCACTTATGTGCCTGAAGATATTTCATCTCTTGACCTCATAGCATCTCTAAGAGGTGAGTGCTGTTATTAATCCTGTTTCCCAGATGAGGAAGGTGAGGAGCTACCTAACTGCGTGGTTACACAGCGGGTAAGCAGCAAGCAGGTCTAGGTTCACACAGCGGTCTTAATTCCTGGAACACTCTTAACCACTGAGGTGTTTATTTCATTCTGGTTCCCTTGCCTTGCCTAGGACGTACTAGGTGCTCAACATGCCCAGTCTTGGAACTCAGCCTTAGAACCCAATGTGCCTAGCACAGTGTTAGCATTTGCCAAGTGTGTGGCGGTTTCTGTCTGTATCTTTCAGGTGGTCAGTAAGGAAATTATTTTGCACTGAGGAGCCAGTAGTGGTTGGTTCTCTGACAACCTGAGTTTAAACCCCTAAATAACTCTGTGAGTCTCTGTGTGTGTGGGGGGGCGGGGGTGAGTCTTGGTTCATGGCAGGGAAATGCACTTAGAGTATTATTGTTCTTAATCAGTAGTCCCCGTGGGCCGGGCATTCCATCAAGTGCTTTTTGCCACTATTTCAGTTCTTCTAGTGGGTGCCATTCACCACCATTTCACAGATGGGGCAGTTGAGCCAGGACTGATTGTGTGACTCATTCCGGGTCACATCATAAGTAGAGCTGGGACTGGGGTGCCCACCTGTTGTTGTCTCTTATTTTCCAAATGTTTGTCAGTGTGGGAGAATGTCCCAGGTCACTTGAATGGGCATAGCACAGGCAGAGAGGCTGGCCTATCCTTACCCAGAAGATTCAGACCCACTTGGGTCAAGGGCTTTAAGAAAGGCTGGCAGTCTAGACCCTCAGAAGAGCCTGTGTTGCCCTGGCACACACCAGGGTGGCAAAAAGTGATTGCAGGAGTAGCTTAGGCTGGCCAGGACAGTTTAATGACAGGAGAAGCTATCTGTGGAAGAGCCAGTTTCCTGGTCCTGTTTCTGCGTTTCTCGTTTTGATTCTCTGTATGAGGAGTTCAGGGATGCCAGCAGCCTCTTTCCTGGGCATTCGGTACTCCTTGAACACACATTTGCCTGATTATGTCACAGGGTGATTTAAGAGCCCAGGTTCTGAAATCAAATATTCCAGGACTTTGGTGATGCTCAACCTACCACTCACACTTTGATAACTGTCATGCACGGTAAGTGCTCTGAGCACTCAGTTCCTCCCCCACACTCCCTGCCCTACTAGGGTCCTTGAGGGCAGGGATCCTGGCCTTGCCTTTATTTTAACTCTGGTGTCTTCCCCAGTGCTTACCATGAGTGGGCGTGCCACATGTGTTGGGAGAACAGATACGTCCAGTATCTATTAATATGCACGTAAAGATGAACAGCTCACAGTACTCTCAGTGTGAGACACCATTCTTTTTATAGTGTTGGGTTTTATTTGATACATAATTTCTAATCTAATCCCCTTTATAACCACCTGTAAAGAGCCGGCCCAGGTTGGGGGTAACATTCAGGGATGGGGGGAATGGACCAGCTCTTCATTCAGGCTTCAGTCATTGAGAAAGCACTGCCGTGTTTTGAGTGCTGCGCTTAGAACAGGTGGGCACTATGATTTAGTAACCTAGTTTCAGAGGTCAGCTCTCTCTAGTACCTTCACAAATGTCCTGTGTGACTCAGGTTGTAGTTGGTGGGGCAGGGAAATTGGCGAGTGTTCTGCATTCCCAGAGCACCTCATTCTGCTGTCTTAAAATCACAGCCTGACTTTAGAAGGACTTCAGAGGCCTATTTTCTGACAGATGAGGAACCTGGGGCTTGGAAAGCAAATGTGACTTTATACCAAGAGTGGTTATCGGTGTGGTTGGAACTAGAGCCCAGGCGTCTTGTTTTGTTATCCTTCTGCCCTATGGCTTTGGGCTCAGGATAGTGCTGGGAATGTCCTATACTTCTAAATAAAGATGCAGCTGTAATGAAGACGTAGTTGTGGTCTGCGGGGCCTTCACTACGTGTAAGGCACAGTTAAGCACTGTACTTACCTGTACTCATTTAATCCTATGACAGTCCTGTGAGTTGGGTACTTATTTTGTTTCCCTTATGCAGCTGAGGAAACCAAGTCATGGATAGGCTATGTAGCATGCCCAAGCTAATGTAGCTTACGAAGCGTCAAAGGTAGGATTTGAGGCAAGACAGTGTGGCTACAAAGCCCATGTTACTTTATTTTCTAACTTCTTATGGTAATGTTTAAGCAAACAAAAGAAGAGAGCAATAGTTTCAATAATGGTCAGTATTTTGCCATTTGTTTTTATTCTGTCACCACCTTTGCCCTGCCCCCGTCTTTCTGTTTGAAGGTAGAGCAGTCTGATCCAGAACCTCTTTATGACCCTGTTGGGGGCCCTCCTGGCCTCTCTTCTCCAGATGCACTTGGTATTAGAAAATGGTCCAGGTCATCTGAGTGACCATGGCACAGGCAGAGGTAGGTTCTGCCCTTACCCAAGAAATTAATCTGGCACAAGTGGGTTCAGGGCTTCAGAAATGTTGGCAGTTCACCTCTAGTCCCTCTGAAGAGTTCACGTCACCCTGGTGGACCCAGGGGATAGAGAACGATGCCAGACCAGCATATTAGTTCACCCAAGGTATTTTAGGATTTATTTCTAACCAGTAAGAGTTCCTTCCCTTTTATTCCCTTCTCTCTTTCTTGTTTGTTTTAAACAAAACACAGCGTATGACACCTAACAAAATTAATAGTGATTCATTATTTTATTTTTATTTTCTTTGCCATGCTGGGGATGGAACCCAGAGCCTTGCTAGGAAAGCACTCTATCACTGAGCTACACCCCAGGCTGCTGAGATGCTGGAATACCATACTAGACAATGGTCAGATTTCTCTTATTCTCCCCCACACTGTTGTTTTATAGTCAGTTTGAGTCAGGAACCATATAAAATCCGCAATATTTGATTGAAAATTTCTTTAAGGGCTGGAGCGGTGGCTCAGCGGTTATGGTGCTTGCCCGACATGCGCCGGTACGTGGGTTCAAACCCCAGCAACATGTATACAACAAAGTGTTGGAGGAACAAAGTCACATGAAAAACTAAATAAAAAATTGCTTCTCTCTTTCTTTCTCACTGTCCCTCTTTCTTAAAAAAAAAAAAGAAAATTCCTTTAATATTCTTTAATGCATACTAGTTCCCTGTCTTCCCCCTTGTGAAATGCCACTTATGTGTTGAACACTCATTGTATTCATTTATGAATTTTCCATGGCATGTGCTTCTCATGCAGGTCCAGAGAACTGGTGGTAGAGCTCAGGACCTGATAGAGCCAGATCTGTTCTTTTGTTCTTCCTTTCCCCTTTTCTCTCTTTTTTTTTTTTTTGCAACTAAGCATTATAGATGTCACCATATGCCACATCAGGGATAAGGCCGCTTAGGTTATTAATCATCCTGTTGTACAGCTTCATTAGTATATTAAACCAGCTCCCTGGGCAGTTGTCAGGTAGAATTTATTTAGAATGAATGTGTAGAGACAAACAAAACACAGTGTGTTCACAAAGCCGGAGATTGCTGTGGGATCACCTGGTCTACTGCTCACATTTTGTTGAGTTTTGGTTTATCCCTTTGGTATTGGTCTGAAGATCATACTGGTGATTTCTGGGTTTCTGAGGTACTTCAGAATAAAGATTAAATGAGGGCCATAAAGGACAATGACTTGTTTAGGGCCACAAAGCTGGAAGTGGTGAGCTAAGACCTGGATCCTGTCTCTTGACTTCCATTTCAGAGTCTCCCTGTATCTCAGTTTCTTTCCTACAAAAACTTGTAAGTCTCTTGCATTTGCAGGAGATAGAAATTCTACCTCCAAGTGACTTAGAGAGGTAATGGACTGGTTCAAATCTAGAAGAGTAGATTGCTTCAGGTATAACTGTTTCCAGGAATTCAAATTACGCCTGCAGAACTTGATCTCCATTTCTCAGCTATGTGATTCGAATCCTAGATGGCCCTCCTTGTGCAAGTTTAAGCAGCTCCGGGTCTACCTCATGCTATAGCTAGACGGCCCAGGAGGGAAACTTTTCTTTCCCTGTAGTTTTTACAGAACTCCTGGGATTGCCTTGTGCCTGCCTGAGCACATGTGCCCCTCCTTGGGCTAGTTAGCGTGACTCTGGGTGGAAAGTGCCAGTTGGTCAGGTCAGAGTAATAAACCATCCCTGGGGCACTTGGAGGGGGTCCTAGGTTTGGTCCCTGCGATTACATGGGTTATGGGTGGAAGGAAGGTTCTTCAAAGGAACGCTGTAGGGCCATTTTGGAAGAGAAGGGACCTGGAGCCTGGGCAGACAGAAAAAAACACAAAACAGCTGTATCTGTAAACCTCACTGGCTCTTTTCCACAGCTAATGTCTGGGTTTTGGCCACAGGTGCAGTCTCTGCAAGCCACATTTGGGACTTTCGAGTCCCTCCTGAGAAGCTCTCAACATAAGCAAGACCTCACGGAGAAAGCCGTGAAGCAGGGGGAGAGCGAGGTCAACAGGATCGGTGAAGTTCTGCAAAAACTCCAGAATGAGATTCTCAAAGACCTCTCCGATGGCATCCACGTGGTGAAGGATGCCCGTGAGCGGGACTTCACGTCCCTGGAGAACACGGTGGAAGAAAGGCTGACGGAGCTCACCAAGTCCATCAATGACAACATCGCCATCTTCACCGAGGTCCAGAAGAGGAGCCAGAAGGAAATAAATGACGTGAAGGCAAAGGTCGCCTCTTTGGAAGAATCTGAGGGGTATAAGCAGGACCTGAGAGCCTTGAAGGAAGCAGTGAAGGAGATACAGACCTCTGTGAAGTCCAGGGAGAGGGACTTGGAGGCCCTGAGGAGCTCCCTGCAGACCATGGAGACTGATGTCTACACAGAGGTCCGGGAGCTGGTGAGCCTCAAGCAGGAGCAGAAGGCGTTCAAGGAGGCGGCTGACACGGAGCGCCTGGCCCTGCAGGCCCTCACTGAGAAGCTCCTGCAGTCCGAGGAGTCAACCTCCCGCCTCCCCGAGGAGATCCGGAGACTAGAGGCAGAGCTACGCCAGCTGAAGGCTGAGTCCCACAGGCCACAGGAAGACGGAGCCTTCAGAACACCCGATGCCTTAGATGCACTCCAGAAGAAGAGTCAGGGTCTGGATTCTAAGCTCCAGATCTTGGAGGATGAGGTCCATTCTGTGCAAGTAGCTTCCGCACGCCAGAGTGAAAGCCTGGAATTGCTCCTGTCCAAGAACCAGGAGTATGAGCAGCGCCTTGTCGTGCTGCAGGGGCGCCTGGAAGGCCTGGGGTCCTCCTCTGAGGCAGACAAGGACAGCCTGGCTGGCACAGTGAGGAGCCTGGGGGAGGCCCAGCTGGCGCTGTACAGTGATGTGGAGGAGCTGAAGAGAAGCATGGGTGAGCTCCCCAGCACCATGGAGTCGCTGCAGAAGGTGCAAGAGCAGGTGCACGCGCTGCTCAGTCAGGACCAGGAGGCCACTCGCCGGCCTCCTCAGGACTTCCTGGACAGACTCTCTTCTCTAGACAACCTGAAGTCCTCAGTGAGCCAAGTGGAGTCGGACTTGAAAATGCTCAGGACTGCCGTGGACAGTTTGGTAGCGTACTCGGTCAAAATCGAAACCAACGAGAACAACCTGGAATCTGCCAAGGGCCTGCTAGATGACCTGAGAAATGACCTGGATAGGTTGTTTGTGAAAGTCGAAAAGATTCACGAAAAAATCTAAGTGAATTGCGTGGGCAGGGTGCGGATTTATAGTCCATTTTCTCATGACCAAAAAATGTGTTTCTTTCCATGTGCCCTCCTCCCAATTCATGCACTCCCGTCCCGCCCTGGAGAGCAGTGGACACCATCTGAACACCAAGGCATTGTATTTCTGTGCCCGGTTAATTTATTCGCAATTATTACCACACACTATTAGTTTCGTAAGTTCTCTGCTTCTGCTTTTGGTTGGTTTCCTGAAGGTCCAGCCTTTGAGCCTAAGTGTTGGCTTTTAGAAGGGATGTGGTTAGTGTCAGAAAAATGACAGAAGCAGACTAACTTAAATCTCCAAATACCCTGTCTGCCTGGCAGATTTTAAGTTTTAAAAAAAGGGGGGGCACTTTTAATTGTCTTTAAGGAAAATTACTTTTACTTTTTTTTTTTTTTAATACTTCTGGCTGAAGTTTTCATGAGATATCTCTCACTCGTCTTCCACCTAAAACTGGTTAAAACTCTTAGATGTAAGCTCTGAGTCAGGAGAGGGCAAAGCCCCTGTCTTCATTTTAAAAGAATCAGTTACTTGAGGGTCGCCTCTCTGGTTTGGGTGTCTTTTCCATTCCTGAACCATCTAGTGATTTCAGAGGTAACTATGCAAAGAATCAGATGGTTCTGGATCTGAAAGCACGACGCCCAGAGTCCCTGGTGCCTGTCTGTCCCTGGTGGCCCACCTATGGTCCACGCTTGGGAAGGTTGTCAAATACATAGGTTTAGAGTCCCAGAAAAGAGTATTTGGGTTCTTTCAGGAAATGTGTTGAGAGCTGTCCACAGAGCAGTGGGGTGACTCCCTGGGGGATGTAAGCCAGGTCCTTTTATTTTAACAGGATGTCTCTGAGAGGTTTGCTGTGGAGCAGACCCCGTCCGTCAGCGGGCCCGTGTGCACTGCGTTTCTTAATTGTTTGCTGTACCTGCCCCTTTGAGCTGTATTGTTCTTAAATGGCTGTCTTGCTCTTCCAAAAAAAGAAAAAGAAAAAAAAAAGCTTGAAAAGGAAAAGGAAAAAAAAAAGGGTTGTTTAGTTTACTGTGAAATGAACTGTACGGCTTCTTTACAGTGTTTTTAATTCTTAATAAACACTTGAGCTTTGTTACGACTTTTCCAGAGTGGTTGCTTTCTGAGAATTTAGTAATTGTGATGTATTTTATTTGCATGTGGCATTCAGGATTAGAAAACAGGCAAGTTTTCAATTTTAAGAATTTATTTTCAACTCTAAAATCACAATGGCCTCATTGGACCTGGGGACATGATTTGTTGGACTATTAGCAGGTTTATTTATTGCTTGTCTCCAAGTCTGTTGGTTTCAGCAGAGGATCTCAACCTGACGACCTATTAGAATCTTCTGGGGAGTGTGGGAAGAAAAAGTGCCTGGGTTTCCAGGGATTCAGGTCAAAGGGGTATAAGGAGGCTGGCATCAGCATTCTAACTTGCTGATTCTAAATTGCATCCAGCGTGGAGGATCACTGCCTGAAACCATCCTAGCTACCTTTGGCCTGGAGTATACCTGGGCACATTTCCTTCTTTCCCGGGACTATCAACTATCTACCACCTAACAACAGATGGTGTTCTTTGAGTCTGTGTATGCAGGTTAGGTATTGGGCACTAGGTAGGCTCCTTCCTCAGAATCCCTGAAGCAGGCAGGATCATTCCCCATTCCATAAGGGCAGCAGACTGAGAAGCATTGTGTAAGGTCATTAGGAAATTGCAGGGATGAGATTTGACTGCAAAGTGGTTTAATAGATTCTCAGTATTCATAATAATAGTCAAATATAAATTCAAATGCTAAAAATAAAAAAGAATGTATTATGTATTTCCATATTCCTGCTACTGGAACATTTAGAGATAGGTCTAACTTCAAATAACAATTAAGTTCAGTTTTCATTCATGCATCTACACATTTATTCATGCACTTAAACATTGGGCCCATAGGCAGGCATTTTGCTGAGCATCAGTGAATTAATATGCATGGGATAGAATTTTGTCCTCAAAGGTCCTATAGCCCAGTTGTGACTTTTGTGTCAATTTTAAGTGTTATAAGGAATAGTGGGGGTGGTGGCAATGGCGGTGCCAGGATTGGGCTGGAGGGGGTTAGCAGTTTTGCAAAGGACTGTGGGAAATGCCTTGGAATGCTTCTTTGGATGATGGGAACTTTTGTAAAATGTTAGGTACAAGTTATTAAAGATGAAGATTTAACTGCAGATCCAGCAACATGAAACCCCTTAGCAGGACCGTCAGCTGGTGGTAGTGGTAGTGGTAATGATGGAGATGGTGGTGATGGTGAGAAAGTGGTAATGGTGGAGATAGTGATTATACCTCATAGTCGTGCTGGTGGAGTGAGGTGGTGCGAAAAGTGGTTTAGCTTAGCATAGCATGGCACATGGTAAGAGCCTCAGAGTTCACACATGTGCAACCAAACCAGAAGTTAAAAGATTGAAATACTTCTACGTTGATTGGTATGCAGCTGCTGCCCTGAAATCCCTGAGTGTCCTCTCTCATCTGTTAGATCTCTTCACAGTCTAGCAACTAATAGATTAACCTGGCATAGCAGGGATGCCAGACAAGCCTTTGCTCCAATTGGGACCAGCATATTTTATGATATGGGAACACTCATGCTCTATCATTCCTTGTGAGCTCAGTAATTATGTGTCTATGCCTGTGTGTGTGTATGTATATGAGACTGGTTTGAAAGAAATGACTACATAATGAGGTGGATAAACCTGAACAGTCCTAAAAGGTAAGCAGGACTGTCAAGTAGGCAGGCCATTGGTCCTGGCCAGCAGAGTTGGAAGGCTGAAGGTTCTCATAGCTAGAACAGAGGGAGCAGAGGTGGGCATTGAGCCTGCTGATGTCTACCTGCCCCCATATTGCTTTTTTCCAGTCCTGCCAAGGGAGTGGAAATGGCCCTGGAGGGCTGTTTTTCATCCTCCGGAGTCTGGATTTTATTCTCTGATGATGGGAAATCACCAAGGAGTTTTAAGTAGGGTGGGGAGTACCTATGCTCTGAACTGGATTTTAGACTGCATCTCCACCCCATGGAGGAAGAACAAGATGGGGCAAGCTGACATTGGAAGAACCTAGGGCTTAGACAAAGGGTGAGTGTTGCAGAGGGATTTCGGAGCCTTGCTACTTGAGATGCTGCTGAGTGTGTGTGGGCTGAGGGAGGGAGGGAGAGGAGACACATACAGGACCCCTGGGTTGGGAGAAGATGTAAGAGGGCAACTTCTGGGATGCCCAGGGCTGGAGCTCAGTTGGAGGCCTGCCTTCAGAATTACTCATCCGTATTCACTATTAAATTAAGGAAGTGGAAAAAATTGCCCAAAGAGCATAAAGGAGGTGAAACCAAGAAAATCTTGAGAATGATCAGAGAGAGGGGGGATAAAAAGTAATGAAGATATGTTAAGGTATTGAGACTGGAGACAATTTCCAGGGGGAAACAGTCCACAGACACAAGCAGTGTAGTTCCAAATAGTTAACCAGCTTTTTCTAGGTAACAAATCTTTATATTAAAATTTCCCTAATCAAATTACTAATTTGACTTTCGCTTCCTGACTGGACCCTAACTCAAAATGCCCGACCTTTATGGTTTCCAGCAACATCTGCACCATATCTGAGATGGCATAAGGCTTGACCTGGAGTTGATACTTCAGAAACTTTGCTGAGTTGAACCCTTGAAGATTGGTCATTTCTTCCTACTGCCTCACCTGTTGTGAAGGCAGTAGCCACGGCTGTGCCTTGGTAGGTACGTGTGGCCCAATGGTTTGGTCTTT
This sequence comes from Aplodontia rufa, assembly GCA_004027875.1. Taxonomy (NCBI): domain Eukaryota; kingdom Metazoa; phylum Chordata; class Mammalia; order Rodentia; family Aplodontiidae; genus Aplodontia; species Aplodontia rufa. The sequence goes on from PVKS010008259.1 coordinate 61,930, forward strand.
CTTCAGATGTCTGGATCAGACCTGGTTGTGGCCACAGTGTGATGTCAGGTAAGGCCATCTTTTAACTTCTCTGTGTCTCATTTTCCTCATCTGCAAATGATGGAATTGTCCAGACCAGTGGTTCTCAATTTTCAACTTGCTAGTAGATATCCAGAAAGTGAGTTAAAAGAGATTGCTGGACCCCACCCCTCCTGAGATCCAAGTTCAGTAGATCTGGCTGGGATGAGTGGGACCCATGCAATAATTTGCATTTCTAACAAGTTCCAGGTCAGTTTGATCCTGCAGGTCTGGAGATTGCAGCCTGAGAACCACTGGACTAGATGATTCCTGAGACTAAAATTCTACGTACCAGGTGTCATTTATTTTTACCTAGAGGTAAAAAGCCAAGGGAGAGGCAGCTGCAGGCAGGCCCCCTAAAAAGCAATAAAAAAATTGTATTTAAGGAATCCCATCTTATTGTTTTCATAACAAAGATCAACATGAATGAATACAAATGACTTTTTACTCCAACATAACTGAGCAATGCAAAGTTATTTTATAGACTTCTTGAGTATGCATTTGAGTAATTTGCCACCAGGGCAATATTAATCCCCAAATCTCCATGCTTAGCTCAGACCGTACATCTGTTTGTCCACTAATGTCTGGATGCCTCCTCCCCAGCCCAACTCACTTGGTTCCAGACTAAAGTGACTACCCCTCCCTCATGGATCTCCTCATTGCTAAGGCAGGAACCCAGGAGTCTCCTCTGTCTCCTTGTCTTTCCACGCTCCTCCTTCCCATGCATCCACTACCTGCCAACCTTCACTCCAAACAGATGGGCTTAAATTCCAGCAGCAGTGCTTGCTGTGGGTCGACTGAGATCAGAACTGTGGGTTCTGCACTCACTACTTCTTCAGCGGTGTTCAGAGAGCACTGCTCTTTGCTGGACAATGAGAAGATGTCCAAGAGCAACACAGAATGGGCTCCTGTCTTCATGGTTCCCAGGGTCCACTTGAGAAACCAGCAGCAAACATGGAAGCAAATGTGCAAACGGTGGTATGTGCTGGAGGGATGGGTACATCTCCTGATTGGCCTTCCTGTCATTAGCCTGATTCCCAGTCAGGGAATCCTCCACGGGTGACCAGTGTGATCGTTCTCAGTGTCCCTTTCCCACTAAATCTTTTGGGTCTTACCTTTGGCTTCTGCAGTGACCGGCTCCCAGGCATGGCTGGGAAGGGGCTTTCTGGTTGCTCTGTCCCTGCGCTCCAGCCTCACCTGTGTCTTCTGTTTGGAGCTGTGCTGACCAATTTAACCATTCCAACCCTTTTCACTCTGGTTACCTTTGCACCTTCTCCCAGAGTTTCCTTCCTTGGGCTAAATTTGTGAGCTTGTAAAGTCCCACCCTCCAGGCTTCTGGTCATAAAGTGCTCTCCTGCTGGCTGGCACACTCCATGTGTGGAGAGGGCTGTGTTCTTCATCTTTGCACCCACAGAGACATTCTGTGCTTAGTTACACCATAACATAACAATAGAAATAGCTATCACTTATTGAGTGCTTACTATTCACAGTCACGGTTCTAAAGGTTTTACAAGGGTTAACTTATTTGACTCTTACAACGGTCTTAAAGGTAGAGGTTAAGAAATTTGTTGAAAGTGCTTACTCATTACAGCTAGTAAGTGTGGTAGAGCCAGATTTAACACCCAACTGCCTGAGTTAAAAAATCTGTGTTCCATACTGCTCTGTTATGGTTTGGATAGTAGGTGTCCCCCTAAAGGTCCATGTCTGAGACAATGAAGGAAGGTCAGAGGTGGTTGGGTTATGCGATCCTTAACCCAATCAGTGAATTAATCCTCTGGTAGGATTAACTGAGTGGTAGGGTGTGGCTGGAGAGAGTGGATCATTGGGGGCATATATTTGGGGTACATATTTTGTATCTGATGAGTTGAGTCTCTCTGTCTCTGCTTCCCGATCATCACGTGAGCCACTTCTATCCACCACATTCTTCCACCATGATGTCCTACCTCACTTTGAGCCCCCAAGGAAAGGAGCAGGCCTTCTAAGGACTGAGATATCTGAAACCAGGAGCCCCTAAATAAACTTTTCCTCCTAAAACTATTCTTGTCAGGTATTTTAGTCACAGCAGCAAAAAAGCTGACTAAAACACTTGACTTCACTTAAAAAGTTATAGTAGCACAATTGATAATAGCCAAATGGAACCAGCCTAGGTGTCCATCAATGGACACCTATATACAATGGAGTTTTATTCAGCTATAAAGAAGGAAATTATGCCATTTTCAGGAAATGGATGGAGCTTGAGACCATTATGTTAAGTGAAAAAAATTAAGATCAGAAGGGGAAGGGTCATATGTTTTCCTCATATACGGAAGCTAGAGAGGAAAAAGGAAAAGAAAGACGGCAGGGAATCTCAGGAAAATTGAAGGGAAATCAGTAGAGTAGAGGAGAGGGAGAAGGGAAGGGAGAGGGGAAATACTAGGAAAGGCATTGGCCAAATTTTATTGCTATACTGTGTGCATGTACAGATATGTAACAACAAATCCCACCACTATGTACAATTAAAATGCATCAGTAAAAATGTGGAACCCTCCAAAAAGTCAATCCCTAAAAAAAAGACTTAGCACTGTTACCATTTGAATATATAATGTCCCCCAAAAGTTCCTATGTTACTGCAGGAATGTTTAGAAGTTATGGGGCTGGAACAGTGGCTCAGTGGTTACGGCGCTTGCCAGGCATGCACGAGTACGCAAGTTCAAACCCCAACACCACATACCCAACAAAGTCTTGGAGCAATGAAAGCCACATGAAATAAAATTCTCTCTCTCTCTCTCACTGTTCCTCTCTCTTTAAAAAAAAGTGATTATAGATCTGTAACCTCATTAATTAATCTATTAGATGGATTAATAGTCTGTGGACTACTGGGTGGTAACTGTAGGCAGATGGGGTGTGGCTAGAAGAAGTAGATTATGGGGGGTGTGGCCTATCTCATGTCCGGGGCTCCTCTCTGGCTACCAGCAGCTGAGCAACTTTCCTCTGACGCACTCTTCTGCCTTGATTTTTCTGCTACATTTCTGGCCCAGAGCAATGGAGTTGGACATCATGAACTAAATTCTGAAACTGTGAGCCTAAAATAAACTTTTCCTCCTCTATGTTCTTGCCAGGTATATTAGTCACAGCAATGAAAAACTGACTAACATAAGCACGTTCTAGTTTACTGTTTATCAAAGTAACTTTCATGCTCCAGTGCACACCATCTGAAATACACAGCTGAGTGGGTGAATGTTTGCATGTGAGGTGCCCATGTACTTGCCACCTGTCCAGACCTAGGACTTTTCCAGCATTGTGCAGGCTTGGAAGCCCCAGTCAGTATGAGCACTATTGGGACGACTATCGCTATAGACCACTTTTGCCCAGGTCTGATTGTTTATAAACAGGATTATACTATGGAAGATCTGCATTCCTTTTGAAAAAATAACAGTTATTTTTATATAATCCACATACCATAAAATTCACCTATTAGTGTGTAAAATTGTCTATTGTATATTCACAGAAGGTTGGAAACATTCCTATCTGGATGAATCTTATCCCTGTCACATTACAAAAAAAAAAAAATGTGTGGTAGGTGCATCGTGAGGTTCAACAAACAGCAGCTATCTGAGCACGTGTGGAGTTTGACCTGGACGATGCTTTGTCCTGCTGCTCTGAGACTCAGAGCCAAGGTGGGTGGAAATTTTCTTCCTCTTACCTGGCAGGCTGGGTTTGCAGTGGGAGGAACTAAAACCACAGTGGCAGCCGTTGAGCTGCCCTTCCCACTCAGGCGGTTTGCTGGAGGGCTTGAGTCCCCAGGTGCTGTTCATTGTGCACTGGGCACTGAGCTAGCTGCTTTGGCTCTGGGGAGATGAAAGCCGAGGTCTTTCCTAGAGAGGTTCCCAGCCACACAGGGGCACAGGCAATGTCAGTGGCCGTGTAGTCCCATGCAGTATGACTTGTACAACACTGAAAGTGGACCCTAAGGGACTGATCAGGTCTTGGACATTTGTTGTTGCCTGTCAGGTTCCAGTCCTCTTTCGTTTGGTAATAGCTTCTTATTTTTCTTTGGAGAATCACCTTTCTCCACTTTCCCCATTTGGCTTTTTTTTTTTTTTTAAGAGAGGGACGAGGGACAGTGAGAGAGAGAGAGAATCAATTTTATTTAGTTTTTCATGTGGTTTTCGTTGCTCCGAGGCTCCATTGCGTATGTGGTGCTGGGGTTCAAACCTGCATCCTCACTCATGCCAGGCAAGCCCAGTAACTGCTGAGCCACTGCTCCAGCCCCCATTTGACTTTAATGAGATGAACTGAGAGGAGCAAATGACTCAGGTAGGTCCAATGAGAAACCTACTCTGATTTGTTCAGGATGAACATAGGTGGTCATCTGTTCCATTGACCACTGCTGGAACTTTCTGGAAAGAGCTACCTTCTGTCCACTGGGGAAGTCAAGCTAGTAGGAAATAAACCCAAAGCTGCCAATGGCCACTACATGTGCAGAGACCTCTGAGAATGAAGAAAACGGAACCAAAAGATGACCAGACAGGCTGCTGATGATATAGTTTGAATGCCTGGGTGTCCACATGTGTGGGGTGGCAGAGGCCATGTTCTTCCTCACAAAGCATCCATCCATCCATCTATCTATATCTATATGTGACGGTGAGAGAGCGAGAGAGAATCAATTTTCTTTTTCATGTGACTTTCGTTGCTCTGACACTTTGCTGGTCCCCTGGGTTTGCAAGCTTCCTTCCTCAGCCTGGGATTGTAGGTGCGTAGTACCACGTGCCGACTTGATTAAGGTAGCTTAGGCTGAGCCATGCATGATGTTTACTGGGTTAGATCTAGTGAATACATTTTCAACTTATGATATTTTCAGTTTATGATGGATTAGGATATACCACATCATGAGCTGAGGAATACCTGCCAGTTGTAGTAAAAGTATCCAAATTCAGGTGGTTTGATTTTGTAGGCTGAGCAGCAAGCACAAAGATGCTCATTATATCATTCTTTCTTTCTTTTTTTGTACTGGGGATTGAACCTGGGGGTGCTTAACCACTGAGCTACATTCCCAGCCCCCCCCTTTTTTTTAATTTTTAGACAGGTTATTGCTAAGTTCTTTATGGTCTCTCTGAGTTGCTGAGCTGGCTTTGAACTTGTGATCCTCCTGCCTCAGCTTCCCAAGCCTCTGGGATTACAGGTATGTGCCACTGTGCCTGACTATTGCCTTATATTCTTGATACTTTTTTGTATGTCAGGAATATTTTGAAATTAATTTTTTTTTAAATTTTGAAAGAAATACAGGGAAACCCTCACTTTTTTTTTTTTTTAGTACTGGGGATTGAACCCAGACTTGCTTTCCTTACCACTGATACATTCCCCTGCCCTTTTTAATTTTTTATTTTGAGACAGGATATCACTAAGTTGCTCAGGAACTCACTCCATTGCTAAAGTTGGCCTCAAAGTTGTTATCCTCCTGCCTCAGGCTCCTGAGTCAAAAAACTCATGCTTTTAATACTTATAATGGTCTATATCAGAAAATCAGTGATGGCCTACATATATTCTGTGAGGTGATGTATTTAAACATGATGATTAATTTCACATAATAATGATCGCTAAATAGCCACGTGACAGGCCCTAGCCAGCTAAGGCTGAGAGGGTTCTATTCCAACGCCCTTATTGTCCAGATGGAGGACTAGGCCTCCAAGAGAGCACTTGTTTGCTCGGCCCACAATCCAGTTGACTGAGGAGACAGGGCCTACCTGTTCCTTCTCTTCTCTGGATTATTTGTTTTGGCTCCACCCCGGGTTTATCCAGAGATCCCAAATGCCAAGCAGCAAGTGAAGGATGAGGCTGCTGAGTTGCAGCAGGCAGCGGAACACATTCTTGGTTGGCAAGGCAGTGGCACTTTGGCTGGCTATGCAACTTGGGCATGTTGGTCCCCGACAGCCAGGAGCAATGCCTGTTGGGCAAGAGGCTTGAAGGGAAACCACAGCCCAGCCCATCTATGTTTAAACACCTGGTAATGCTCTGTTGAAATGCGTTACCAATCAGTAGTAGCTTCCCTGTGTCAGGCAGGGTGTGTAGTCACAGAGTCATGCAGAAACCTAGGTCTTTTAGCCCAATGTGCTGATATGGTCCTGGTGGCTCTCCTTGGGGTATTCCCAAGTGGAATTATAAGTCCAGCATGGAGGGTGGAAAGGACCTTGAACCAGGCTGTGCTGCCTGGGATGACTCACTTTCTGCCTCTGTGCCTTCATCAGCGTGTACGAAGGGAAATAAAGTGATCCCTATGTTTTTTTCCCAGCTCCAACTCTCCTTGACTTCCTCATCTGCTATGATTCTTCTGGAACTTTCTGTAGATAGTAGGAGGCCAGAGGGGTGAAAGTAGAGTGTGGACAGATCCCTGGGGTGCAGGGATGGCTTCTGTCTTAACCAAGACTGGATTCCTTCCCTTCAGGGCCTGACACCTAGTGAGTACTCAATAAGCATGTTCTCCTCATTGGGGTGAGAGGAGTAGCTGACCCGACTGGCTAGGCTGACATCTTGTATGGCCCGCTCTGATGTCTGTTCACTTGTCTGATGCGCTTGTGAAAAAATGGAATGCAGCTCAAGCCCTTGAACCTTCAGCTGAGAAGTTCAACATCAGCCAGACTGATGGCGGTAGGAAGCCAGAATGTAGTTGAGGTGAGAATGTAGCGCCATCTAGTGTCAGAGTCAGGGATCACAGGAAAGTGTCTTGGTTTTCAGTTACTTAGACAGTTGTACCGTTAAAAATACCGGGAATATCGATGTTCATAGCAGCACAATTTACTATTGCTAGGCTATGGAAACAACCCCGGTGTCCCTCACTGGAAGAATGGATCCAAAAACTGTGGTACATTTATACCATGGAATATTACACAGCAATTAGAAACAATGATATTGCAGCCTTCGAAGGTAAATGGATGGTTATGGAAGAAATCATGATGAGTAAAATCAGCTTAACCCAGAGATCTAAGGGTCGATTGTCTCCACTCATCTGTGGAGGTGGGGACTAGTTCCTGGACAATGAGAAAGTTGGTCTAGTAGCATGAGTTAAATCCAGATAAGATGTAATGCTTTACAATCTAATACTTTTTTTAGAGTTATAATTGGAAGGGGAAGGGAGGGATAAGGGAGGGTAATTGGGGGGGCACTCCTGGGGATAATTGCAATATCCAGAATATATGCATATTTTATATACATTTTATATTATTTTGTTAAAATCTTGTAAGGTTGCTCAAAATAAAAAATTAAAAAAA
>PVKS010008260.1:0-28704 GCA_004027875.1 Aplodontia rufa
GTTCCAATGCCTTTAGGCAGGGTTTGTACTTTCCAGTTCAGCCACAGTGCACACCACTCCCTCCAGCTACCTGCCTGGCCCCGGAGGACATTTGGTTGCTCAGCTGGTGATTCACTCCAACAGGCCAATAGTCATTTAGTGAGGAAGCAATGCATGTGCTAAAGAGAAGAACAGGAAACCAGAAAGATATCTACTCGCACCTCCAGCCCTGTTAGGTGGATGGAATAGCTTCCATAGTTGAGTGCTGTAAGACTCAAATGAGGGAAGATACATAACACACAATGGAGAAAGCACTGAAAGCATGGTCACCGCTGCAGAGCAGGGTAAAGAAAGTTCCACCAAAACTGCACCTGCAAAATCAGGTGCTAGGTCATATTGGACCACAGGACTGCAGCTTGCTAGGCCCTCTTCTTAGGTGCTGGGGTCTAATTGTGTATCTTCCCCCAACTCCGCATGTGGAACTCCGCCTCCCCTGCGACGGCACTAGGAGGTGGGAGCCCAGAGGAGGTGATTTAGTCACAATACACTGTGAGGAAAGGGTCATCGAGGAGGGGACAGACCCGCAGCAGACCTCAAATCTGCTGGCACCCCAATAGGGACTTCCCGGTATCTACAACTGTGAGAAATGAGCCTGTGCTCTCTGTAAGCCCTCCAGGCTGCTTTTTTTATAGCAGTTCAATGGAACTTTGCTATGCAGCTCCCAAACCGCACTGCTTCTCATTTTACTCTATCACTTCCCCTCAATGCCCTCTGGTTACAGGACAAGGGTGATTTCACATTCTTTTACCATAAGCTGTAAAGTGACATCACCGCAGTACTATCTGCTGCTTTCAAGTGTCCCCATCGGAAGTGAGGAAGGAGGGAGAGTCACCAGTGGCCTCATTCAATAAGAGACGAGCTCCTGAGAATGGTTTTTCTGGAAAGTGAGACTTGCCCAGCAAGGTAGGTCTTTCTGCGCTCAGATGTCCAGCAAGAGCAACCTGGACAGCGTCCACCCCTGGTCTCCTGGAATCTCAGGGAGTCAAAGGGAGGCTGCTTCCTGGCAGGTTTGAGGACTGAGAGGGACTGTGATCTTCTGAGCGAAGCCTGCCTGCAGCTCCGTACCAACCTCCAGGGGCAAAAGAAGGTCTGCAGTTGGCATAGGAAGGCCCCGGAGCAGCTCTGTAGCCACATTTCCCATCCTTTGACCTAATCGTGACTTTCATTTGCAGGCCGTGAGGGAGAGGCTGCAGGGTCGTTCCCACTGAGCTATTTTTAGGACCTGGCATCAGAGTGGAAGAGAATTAGCAATCGGTACCATGGGTAGTGCTTAGAGGGCCTCTGCGTAAGCCCTGTAGTAAACTTAGATCATTTCCTCTTACAAATCTCCAGAGCTGGGCAGTGCCAGAAACTCTGGAAGGGGCAGATACGAAAGGAGCTCACGTCCTCACCATCCTCAAGGAACAAACTTTCTTCTTTCTCCACTCATGTCCATCTTTAATTATCTGAAATGAAATTTTTAAAAATAGTGCATGCTTTGAGGAAGAGTAAAACAGAGGCCAAAATGATAGCTAAAGGATGGAAATTTAGAGGGATCAAAAGTACTCAAAGGCTCATAAAGCTCCCTACCCCTTTCATTTTTACCTAGATGTGAGCAGAATTTGTTTCTAGTCCATGAAGAATGAGCAAAACTAGGTAAATGCATTTCACCCCTGCCTCACTCGATGGGCAATACACTTAATCGTGTGATGCTCAGTGCAGGAGGTGAAGGCAGGACATGTCCTGAGCTATAATGTGACACTGGTCAAAACAGTCACAGAGGGCTTTATCAGATGCTTCCTCTCAGAGCTGCCTTCCTCATGTGACAAGTAAGGACCCTGTGCTAGTCAGCTTTCCACCACTATGACAAAATACCAGAGAGCAAATCAGGTTAAAGGAAGGAAAGATTGGCTCAGGCTCAGAGTTTCAGAGGTTTCACTCCATGTCTCCATTGCACTGGGGCAGAGCATCCTGGTGGAGGTCACGGCAGACAAAGCTGTTAGCCTCATCATGGCTAAAAAGCAAAAAGACAGAGGAGGGTCCAGGATCACAACATCCCCTGCAAGAGCCCACCCCATGACCCAACGTACTTCAACTACGCCCAGCTCCTGAAGTTTTCTCTTCCTCCCAATCGTACCATTAGCTGGGGACCAAGCCCCAACACACGAGCCATATTGAACCACAGCAAGCCCTGCACTTGGTTTCCAGCTCAGTTGGCACCATCTTGGGATTCTCAATCCTATTCAAGGCAGGGGCTGCTCTTTCATTTTTCACTGGACCTAGCAAATTATGTAGCCAGTCTGCTCTCACTCTTCCAAGACCAAGTTGCTCAACCTTGTTTCATTTGTCATCTCATCCTCCCTATGAGCCTTTAAAGGGATTTTTTTAACTAATTGATCCCGTCATGAAATTGTATGTGGATATATTATTTTTCCATTCATGTACACTGTGTGTATTTGTTTTCTGTCCCTTGGGAGCTATGCTGCCTGGGTTGAGAATCTGTAGAACTGCATCTATACAGGAACAGAAGCGAAAGGAATAACCATAAGAGTAAGGATGTATCATTAATCCAGGAACCATTCTAAGTACGGTCTATGTATTAACATTCTAAAGAGATCCTGTTCTAATACCCATTTTGCAGATTAGGGAACTCAGGCACGGACAGTTCAAATGACCTGCCCAAGTGCAGCCACATAGTTAATGAATGGCAAGGTGGAATTTGAACAGGGGTCCCCTGGCTCCAGAACCCCCTGAGAAGAGCAGTTCAGCTGCAAACCGCACACAGCTGATGTCCACTGCACCCGGAGGTGCACATTTCCAGTACACTATTGGTAGGTGGAGGCCTTGATAGTGAATCCAATCAGCACACTCATTAGCCTAGACCAGCTCCTCTTCACCTGTAGCAAACCTCCTGCTGCGGAAGCAAAGCCCCCCATAGGCCTCACACTGCCCAGGCTCCATGATGGTTTCTAATATCTGAAAAACGATTTCCTAGAGAAGATAATTAAGACCTTCTAAAAATTGCATTTCCGGGTTCTCTTTAGGATTACAAGTTGAGCAAGTACTCTTTTATTCTAAAAAATGTTGTAGGGCTTGAGTAGGAAGAATCACCCGTGTGTGGTTCTAACCATTTGGGTAAACATGTTCAGGTCACTTGGTGAGGCCACAGTATTCTCTGCAAAGGACATAAATTAAGTCATCTCCAAGAGTCCTAACAATACAAATATGTTCTGCCTTCTAGAAAACAAACAGGGTCAATGAAAGTCATCAAAAGAGTTGTGACAAAATAATTTCAGCAAACGTTACTATGGGACTTGTAACCATAAATGGCCATGGGGTGAAACAGATAGAAAGTGACTGAAGAGATGAGAGACAGGCAGGGAGTGGAGTAATAGATTCTGATACGGGTAAGAGGGCTCTGAAGAGTCCATTCCTGCAGGAGGGAATGTGGGCTCAGTGTCACAAGTTACTCTAACTTTTGTGTTTTCCCCAAAGAACCAGAAAAGTAGACTCCAATGTGCAGTTAGTTGTAGATGTGGTCAGTTTGGTGGGCAGTCTCAATGGATGCCCCCATGATGCCTCAGGTTGTGGGAGGCTTCTTCTCCTTGGTTGTGGGCAGAACTTACAACTTCCTTCTAGACAATAGAATATGGCACTTGAAAAGGTTTCAAGTCAGTTCATTTGAGTTTATCAAAGGTGGATAACAGGAGCTGATTTAATAAGATGGAAGCCCTGCTAGGAGGAGCTGGTCCCTTCCTGCTGAAGGCATAAGATGTCATCACACAGGGGTTGAAGCTGTGGCTTGGTGGTTATGGTCCTTGCCTGGCATGCACAAGTGCATGGGTTCAAAACCCCAGCACCACATACATAGCTAAGTGTCAGAGCAACAAAAGCCATGTGAAAAACTCAATAAAAATTGATTCTCTCTCTCTCTCTCTCTCTCTCTCTCGTGCGAGCGCACTCTCTCTCTCCTTCTCTCTTTAAAAACAAATAAACAAAAAAAAAATGAAGTCATCACACAGTGGCAGAACACCTGTACAGTTGCTGATTCAAACTTCCAAACAACTTTGTAGGCCAAACAAACCTGAGAGGGATAAATGGCGTATGAGGAGCCATCGTGTTAACTACATTAACTATGATTATATAGGGCCCATAGAATGCTGCAGTTGGGGGCTGGAGCAGTGGCTCAGTGGGTGGAGCACTTGCCTGGCATGCAGAGGACTTGGGTTCAAATCCCAGCACCACATACACAACTAAGTGTCAGGAAAACAGAAACCAGATGAAAAATAAATAAGGTTGATTTTCTCTGTCTCTCTCTTTCTCTCACTCTCTCCCTATCTCAAAAAAATGCTCTATATTGCTTGAGATATTAATCATGAGAAAAAAAATCCAGTAGTGGGAGAGAGCTAAATATAATAGTTCAGCCCATTTTGACAATTGCAGGACCCCAGAATGTGACAAACTGTGGACCTCCAGGGAAATAGGCATCAAAATCTAATATGCCCAAAAGAAATGAGGTCAATGTAGGGAAGAGACACCTGCCCACCCACCTGTACTGCATCACACATCAAAATTAGTAAGAGGTAGAATCAGCCTAGATGTCCGTCAACACATGAATGGATAAAGACACCATGGTCTGGCAGCTGGAGCGGTGACTTGGCGGTTATGGCGTTTGCCTGCCATGCGCAAGTACGCAAGTTCAAACCCCAGCACCACGTATGCAACAAGGTGTCGGAGGAACCAAAGCCACATGAAAACTTAAATAAAATTGCTTATCTCTTTCTCTCCCTCTCACTGTTGCCCTTTCTTTAAAAAAACGAAAAGACACTATGGTCTGTACACACAATACACAATGGCGTGTTATTCAGCCTTAAAGAAGAATGAAATCCTGTCATGTGCAAAAATCTTTAAGAAAAAGGATAGAATTAGAGGGCATCACATTAAGCAAAGCAAGCCAGGCACAGAAAAACAAATATCACAGATTTTCTTTCTTATGTGGAAACTTTAGAAAAAATGAAATAAGATGCACTGAAAGTAGAAGAGGGATATTTAAGAACAGCAAATGAGGATGGGAGGGAGGAAACAGGGATAGAGGAAGGGGTTAGAATGAAGGTGGATTGACATGATCAACCCATGCACCATGTCTGGGCGGAAATATCACAGTGACCCCACTCGTCTGTACAATTAATGTGCTTTGATAATTAAAATAAAAATGAATTCAGCCCTTCTGAAAGCAGGAGTGCTGCCTTAATACCTGATCCTCAGGGCTCATTTTCATTCTGTCTTTGGGTGGCTCCATCTGTGTTTTGTGGTAAAATCTTCTCATCGGTGATTCTCTATTTTCTTAATAATAGATGAAGGTGTCACTTTTGAGCCCAAATGATGACAGAACTATGCTTGCCTCTTTAAACACCATGCTATTTCCATGCTGTTTGAACTTGACTGTCAATTATGAATATTAGAATTTCCCTAGATCAAAGGTTCCACGTGACTGCGGAAGAAGACTGGACAACCGTGCATGTCACATGGTCTGAAAGTGTCCCCCAAATCCATGTGTTGAAATTTGGCCCCCAGCGCTGCAGTACTGGGAGGTGTTTAGGTGTCCAGGCTCTGCCTCCTGAATGGGCTAATGCCACCCAAACAAGGAACTTCAGGAGTGGTTTCTTTGTTCTTCTGCCCTGTGAGAAGACAGAGTCTGTCCCTTTTGGTTCTTCTGCCTTCTGTCCCACGAAAACACATTAATAAGGCCTTCAGCACACCAATGCCAGTGCCTTAACTTGGGCTCTCCTAACTCCAGAACTATGAGAAAAAGTTCTCTCTTCTTTATAAATTACTCAACCTCAAGTATTCTGTTACAGCAGCACAAAACAGACAAAGACAGTAATTAACAGGCAACTTTAGTAATATTCCCTGAGCTTGCATGCAGCCAACACTAGCCACAGAACTGAGATTTCTGTAAAACTGGAGTCAAACTTGTACACTGTAACCTAAAAAAAAAAAGCCACATGAATATTATGGACCCTGATAACCTCACCTAATGACCTCTTACCTGATCCCAGAAAGGAAAACTAAAACCAGAAACAAAAAAAGCAACCAAACTGACCTCTGTGGTTTTCCTCCTATTTCCCCAAATAGCTTCTTGACACATCAGAGTGATATTCTTAAAACATAATTCAGATCGTAAGTGTCCAGTGGCTTCCTATCTATCACTTTCAGATTAAAGTCTCCGCACCTGACCTCTCTTTGTTGAATGCTTCCCCTCCATCGCTAGGTCCTGGCCATACTTGCTTCCTGTTCATTCTACATATCCCATTCTTTCCTGCCTTGAGAATTCTGCCTAGAGTGTACCCTCTGCCTGCAACTCCTGCCCTGGATCTTCCACTGACCCTGCTCAAATGTCAGTTCCTCAGAGAGGCCTTGCCTGACTCCTAACCCAATAACCTACCTCCAGCCTCTTCCCTCTCCATTTGTGTATTCTGCTTCATTTTTCATAACCTTTACTGATATCTGAAATCATTTTCTGGAATAGCATCGTACAATCCAGTATCAGCCCTGACAGTGGGTCAGTATGCCCTGGTGTGAATATGTCAATAGTTAAAATATGTGAATGTTTCTGACCCTCTTGCTAAATGACTTGCTGACCTGGATCCCCACTGCCACCTACTATGCTCTAGAAGCCCCTGATCTTGCCAAGATCCCATGACTGAACCTTCTGGAAGAGCAGAGAGCCCCTATTTCTGCTCAGGAACTATGCTCAGATCCATTCATAGTGGTGGGTACCTGGACAACACACTGGTTGTTAAATATGTGGGCTATGATTCCTGATGGTAGGTGTCATCTGTTGAAATTAGATGGCACATGAGGGGGCACCTATTGATTAACCATAGGCAGACAGGATAAGAAAGGAATCAGAGACAAGAAATTTGAAAAAGTTTCCCGAAGCCAAGAGCAGCTATCTTTCAGTGTGATGCAGTGAAACTTGTCCTATTATTCTGTTTGGGGAACAATAAAGGAGAAATCTGGAAAATAAATACAAAGCACACACTTGCTCTTTGTGCTACCAGTACCACATGAAGAGCTGAGTAATTATGTATTCGAATATCATTGCTGGGAAAAACTCTGTGTGACCCAAAGTTCAATACTCAAATACATTGGTTCCAGGCGAGACTGCTTTCATGGTGGTATACACTTTCTCCTCTGCTGCCTTTCTTCCAGAGGAAATTAGACACCACTCCTACTTACCGGAATGCGATCTAATAAGGGCGTCTTCTTGATTACAGAGCAATGAGGATCAGCACTTTCTCTCTTGCTCATAAGAAACCACATAAAAAGAAGCAATAGAAACCTGTAAGTAGGTCCCCAGCTAATTGTCCTGGCCCTGGGCGTTTGCAAGGGACTAGAGGAAGGAGAGTGACCAGGGTGATGTGCAACGGTCTTCACTCTCTTTCATGTTGCCTCTTGCAGGCCTGGGTGGATCCAGATGAGTTGACATGTCGGCCCAGCCTCTGAAATTGCATTACCAACTTGGCCAGGAGCGCCAGTTCTTCTCTAGGGAGAGGGGTGAGAGAATCAAAAACAAACCAATGTTCTCACATCCAGAATCTGATAGCTCAGATCCTTCTAGCCACCCGCACTGTGCTGGGATCTCCCACTCTCTGCTCTGAGTCTCCCTTATCAAGTAAACATGCATCCAGTGTCCCAAAGGGATGATTTAGGTCTGTTTAGAAGTTCTTCCCTCTCTCCAACTTACAAAATCCCTTACCCTTTTCCTATTCCAGGCTCTGGTACTGGTACTGAACTTCAGCCTTGAGTCCCTATGAATGAAAGACCCTCGATAACTGGGGTCCTATTACTTGACTTGAATTTATCAGTTCCCTTAGATGGGATAAAAGACCTACCTTTCAGTCCCATTTCTCACATCACCACCTGCCACACACTCAGACTGCCCATAAAATATGCCCTTTATCCTGAGTGGACCTTCTGATGTGACTTGCTGGATCATAATTTGACTTTATTCTCCTTCGAAGCCAGGGCTCTGGGCTGCCTTGTCTCACTGCAGTTGCCAGGGTCAATCTTCTCCAACGATCCTTTCGCCCTGTCTCATATCCCTTTTCTTAGCGAATAGCCCCAACCTGGCCTTAAGTTCACGAGCTCCCATCAGCTGTTCCCCCTACAATCCCTACAATCCCAACATGCGCTGTCCTCCAGCCCCTCCTCTCTGTAGCCTTAGTCACGCAGTCTACATGGGTTGATGAAACACGCCCTGAGGATTTTTACCGATTGGGAGAGCCCATTGTTCCTAACCTCAGACCTGAAAACCAAACTGGAATTTATGCCCTCCCTACTAAGTGCAGCTCAAGGTCAAGCTATTGACTTCTCCGGGGCTCCCGTTCCCATTTCCATTTGCTGCATCTTGTTACAATAAAATGTGACTCTTGAGTTTTCAAATATATTTATTTAAGAGGATTTTGCCCCATTATGTAAAATAAAACAAAAAAGGACCAGTGGGAGGAAAATGTAATATAAGTCCATCATTTAATAAGCTTTTCCAATTATATCTATTTGATCCTGACTTTCTGCCCAGATTCAAATGGAAAGGTTTTTTTTTCCATTTAAAGAGCAAATATCTTTCAATGAAAATAGCACAGATGAAAAGTGTGCCCTTATTTTTCCTTTTGGTTAAGCCATATTTGCTGTCCTTATCTTGTAATGACCTTTCCCCCAACACATTTTCCTGTTTATCTTTAGTGCCCGATTTCTAAAAATAAGGTGGCTAGTGAGTCTTTGGAAGCAGGGATAATATTTTCATTTCACTGGTATATACAATCAGGAAACATATTTCTGTTTAGACTCTTAAATCAGTTGAGAGTTGTAGATGAAGCCACGTTCTGTCAGCACATTTTTTTTTTCAAACCTGGAAAATGTAACAAAATTCAAAGCAGCTGTAGGAAGCCGGGTACACACTCCATTTGCACTGAGCAAGAGGAAAGGAGAAGGAGGTAACAGGATCGTTTCCACATGCAAGAGCTACAAAGAATTTAACCTGTAATGAAAACTCCGATAATCTCCAGGAATGAAAGATGTCTGGTTGATGGGTTTGGGGTTTTTCGTGAGTTCAAAGGATCTTGCTTTTCCTGTAAAGGGTACATGGGAACAGGAGACGTCCAGGTGGTCATTGTTATGTCTGATAGCCAACAAAATTTCAGACGTCATCTTTAAGCCATTAAACAGTGACTCTGCGTGCATTTGCAGGCATGGATCAGGCTGCCCATGCCTGTTTCTGAAGAACACTGAAAACAGAATTTCATTAGCTTATTTATCACCATCTTTCCCAAAATAGAATCTGTGATGTGCAATTATCAACTTTAAATGAGTTTCCTTTAAGAGTCAGCAAGTGAAGATACGACCGACTTTAGCTGCCCAAACTTTGACCTGCACAGGAGGAACCCTGGGCTGTTTCAAATGCATGTTCTGATTCAGTATTTCTGGGGGGTGGAACCTGAGGCTCTGCACTCTGTCAGGCACTCAGGTGGTCTAACACCGCCAGGCCCTGGGCCACCATGGAAGAGGACTGTACGTGAGCTGACCGGGGCTTCCAGTGAAGGCTCAGATTGGGTGAACAAACAGCTCTCAAACCTGATTTCAACTTGTGATGTCTTGTTTTTTTCTGTATTCATCTTACTTTAATGCAATTGAAGTGGTAAGAGAACCCTTCCTCAGGAGAAAGCAGGCACCGTCTATATTGTAAAAGCCCTTGGAGAGACCAACTTGGCAAGGAACCCATGGCCCTGTCCACTAGCGGGTGAGGACCTAGAGAGAGAGGGACAGTGAGGGAGAGAGAGAGAGACAGAGAATTTGTTTCTCATGTGGCTTTCATTGCTCTGACACTTTATTGTGCACATGGTGCTGGGCTTTGAACTCACATCCTTGAACATGCCACGCAAGCACCGTAATCACTGAGCCACTGCTCCAGCCCTAGGCCCTGGGCTTTCTGATGGTTATGCTAGTGGTGTTGGAAAGTAAGGCTTGAGACAATCAAATCTCTTGGAACTATTTTGCTTGCAGCCTTAACAGAAATCCTGAGCCAGAGGCACCCAAGGTCAGGCCCGTATTTCTGACACCCAGAAACTGAGAGATAATAAGTGTTTGTTTAAAAATGCTTGCTTAAAATGCATCTAAATATTGAAGTAATATATTTTGCAGCAACAAATAACTGACTCAGCACCATTCATGAACTATGAAGTGCGTAAGTTAAGTCTTCAAAAATCCGTCCCTGGGCTGGAGCAGTGACTCAGCAGTTGGAGCGCTTGCCTGACATGCAGGAGGACCCGGTGCAAACACTAGCACCACATACACAACTGAGTGTTGGAGAAACAAAGGCCAGATGGGAAACTAAATAAAATTGATTTTTTTCTTTCTCTCTCTCATTCTCTCCCTCTCTCTTACTCTTAAGAAAAAAGAAAAAAATCTGGCCCTAGTGAATATCTCATTAACCATTTTCTAAGGGCTAAGCACTTCAGATGCTTAGAGTGCTCTCTCCTGCTACCATCTGCTCCTGAAGATGCCTTACACTACTGGGGTCACTGTGCATTTGAGATTGGATTTATAGGGTCTCTTTATTTTGGAATTCAAAACAACTAGACAGAGCGGATTCGGGGAAAATAGTTCCAGGACCTTTTAGTAATTTGAAATTCTGAACTTTCGAGGATGGCTTAATATAGAATCTATGACCCTCTAGCCTAGCTGCTTTGATATCTGAAGATTCCTGGAACTTTTGAACGAAGGAGTAAAATAATTCTGCTTTAAGAAAGACAATGCGTACTTACAAAAAGACAGGAAGAAGAGTTCCCCCTAAACCGGATACAGCTGTTGATTGTCTCAAGTCTTGGTTCTGATTCTGCTCTTGGGCATGTAGACTCCCACCCACGCATCACAACTTGCTCTTGTACTGACCTGGGCTCCCAGAGAGGCCTTTTTTTTTTTTATTAGATGAATATGGAGTTATAATTGAGGGGGAAACATTATCAAACGTTCAAGAACAAATATATAAATACTTAGTTATCCAGGGCTAATGCCATGTCATGGATGCCCAGCTTGAGTTCCCTATGTTGCTGTTTCCCCCAGAAGAACCCCTGAGTTAAATGGATATCTCTTGGAGGTCAGAGATCTCCTTCTGAGATGATTCCCCAGTATTCCCACCCTCCAGTCTCCTAGGTGTTCTTCCTAAGCCCTCCCCCCACCCTGTCCCCCACACTGCACCTCCAGGTATCCTAGGGAGTCATCTCCTTGTTTTGTAAAGAATCACACACTTTGAGGTTATTATTAGCTTAGCCGTCTAACATACTGCTCCCCGAAGTATTCTAGCTTCCACAGATGAGAGAAACCATTCAGCCCTTGAGTCAGAGAGGCCTATATTTCAGGGAAGTAACATCTCTTGATCCCAATTTCCACTGGTATTATCTGTCCTGACTTTTTCCTATATTCAACTTATTTTAATGCAATTAGATATTTTTAAGGGAGGGAGAAAAAAAGAGGTATTGGGAAACTTCAGGGAAAAATGTGGTCTTTTGATGATATAAAAGGATGCATGTACACTTAAGTTTAAAGCTGTTCTTGTAACTCTTCTCCTTTCCACGTACGTAAAGGTGTAAGTGACTCAGGTGTTACCTGGGTCAGACCAGACTGCTCTTCCAGCTTCCTGTCTGCTCTTCAGGAACCACAGTGTCACTCTTCTGCAGCCCAGAACTTGCAGCACTGCCCACAGGACAAAGCTCACATTCACGTGTGCCTGGAGTCCAGGCCCCATGCATCTTTAGAACATCATCATCCTGCCTGGAACCATTCTGTCTTGCAAATGATGTGCCATGTCCCGTTCCTGCTACTGCCCTTCATGCGCCCATCTCTCTTGTCTTCTCTTAAAAAAAAATCATCCAAGATCCATTCAGATCTAGATCCGACCCTACCCTCAAACAAGTCACACTCCCTCCATCTCTGAACAAGGGGCTGCTAGTGTGAAATTATCATTATGTTAGTGTGTGTGGCATTTGTTTATAAACAAGTTTGCTTATGAATAAACCCATTGTCTTGTTTTCACTTTTGTTGGTATCTTTCAGTTCCCTTTTGCTCAAATATTCACGGTATTTTCTTTTTTTTTTTTTTTTTTTTTTTTTTTTTTTTTTTTTTTTTGGTACCAGGGACTGAAACCAGGGGAGCTTAACCACTGAGTCACATCCCCAGCCCTTTTTTTATTTTTATTTTCTTTTTATTTTAAGACAGGGTCTCGCTAAGTTGTTTAGGGCCTCGCTAATTTGCTGAGCCTGGCTTTGAACGTGTGATCCTCCTGCCTCAGCTTCCCAAGTCTCTGAGATCACAGGCATCCACTAACACACTCTGCTCATGTATTATTTTATGATTTAACCATTCACATGTTTCTTCCAGAAAAAAAAAATTTATTTCATTAAAGGCACCCTGTATTTACATTATTTGCTTATTTTTTAAATGCTTACTTTCTTACATTGTAAGTATCCACTTAACAGATGCTTAATAAATATTTGTGTCTCTAACTGATACAACTTTTTTTCCCCCAAATGGTTTAAACCTATCTGCAAACTTATAGGAAGGACACACACAAAGCACAATTAGTGACTCAATGACTAAACAAGACCAGGAGGTGGCTGAGTTTTGTAGATTGCACTATTCAAACCACACCAGAGGCCGTTTCTCTCTGTAAGCTCAATGGAGCTTCCTCAACAGACTCTGATTTGTTATGTGCAGGCTGATTTATTCTCATAGGATTCAACCTGATGTAACCACAGAGGACACAAAAAAGGTTTATGGAGAACAACATATCTCACATTCCGAATACACTGCTTTAGCACCCAGGCTCACACTCTACTAAAACAGCAAACGATCTTCATGTCAGGATTTCCCAGATCCTGACTTTACTGAGGATTACGCTGGTCGTGGGACTTGTGAATACAGAGTGATACAGAATAGGGTGTGGCCCCTCAATTCCCAGCCAAACCTCGCTCCCTTTTTGTGCCCTGAACTCCAGAAAACGCCTTGAGAATCTTTAAGAAGGCTTCATGTCAGGACACACTGGAGGAAGCTGAGAAAACGGACGTCTGTGTTGTATCCTGAGACGTTACCAACTGGCATCAAACCCAAGATTACAATGAGTGTTGTGCCTTTTAAAATATGAAAGAATAAGGCCTGGAAATCAATCAGAATGAAAGGTACCTGTCGTGGAAATGATCATTAATTTCCCCCTTTCCCTTGCATGTCCAGGCCACTATTCACAACATGTGATCGCTATACACGTGCATGCACACACACACACACACCCCCCACATGCACACACACACATGTGCACAGACACAACACCCACACACACATATGCATGCACATGTACACACCCCCACATGCACACACACACACAGCATACCACACATACTTGCATGCACATGCCCACACACACCCCACATGCACACACACATACATGCACACACAACATACCACACACACGCATGCATATGCACACACACTCCCCACATGCACATACACACATGCATGCACATACACACACAACATACCACACAGACTTGCATATACATGCACACATGCATATACTCTCCCTACATGCACACACGCACACGCACACACACACTGACTTTGGCAATCAGTGTGCGAACTGTATTAAAGATCATATTCAGTTGGTAAAGGGATATTTGCAGTTGTGAAGTTTGATTTTTCAGTACCAAGGGAAGAAGGCGTGTGCCTGTTCAAGAGTGAAGATTTGGTCCAGCTCGTCTACACATGCGTGCAACCAGTTCAATATGTGATTTGTAAGAGAATCCGTCCTGAAGGAGAGGAAGATCACATATCCCAAGAGAAGTGCACAGGCCCCGGGAAGGGAGATGGGTTGGAACACACAATGATCGCCATGGGAACCTGAGACACTGTGCCCTGAGTGCAGAAGGAAATCCTACTCTTCCTCGGAAACTTTGGGGAATGGGGCATAATGCTCCCACAAGAGGTGGGCAGATATGAAAGTGCATGTCACAAACAGGCCCCACCAGCATGATAAATGCTTGATGCTTGAGCTAAGGTAGTGCTTTCTGTGAATTTTGTGATTTCCTCTATCTCTGTGATAAACTTCTCATTGGCAACTTGAACACACACACATAAACACAATTACCTCCAAACTGGGACTACACTGTCTAAACGGCACCCTGTGAAATCGATGTAAACGTTCATCAATATGCACATGAGAAGAACATCAGTAGTATCCCGGATGCTGTCACGCAGCTGTCCTCAAAAATATCAGACCTGGCCAGGCACAGTGGTGCACTTATAATCCCAGCAGCTCTGGGAGGCTGAGGTAGGAGGAGCAAGTTCAAAGCCAGCCTCAGCAGTTTAGCAAGGCCCTAAACAATTTAGCAGTACTCTGTCCCAAAATTTAAAAAAAATACAAACAGGCTGAGGATGTGGCTCAGTGGTTAAACATCCCTGGCTTCAATCCCTGGTGCCAAAAAGCAAAAAAAAAAAAAAAAAACCACTTCCTCCTCAATTCAAAAACTCAAAGATCTCAAATAAAACTGCACTTTTGCCTAACAGCCTGTGAACTGTGGACTTGGTTTCAGACGTACCAAGGTACATTCCCAACTGACCCCAATAAGCAATGGTGTACACCATAACCCTGTCGCAGGAATGTGTGTGTGTGTGTGTGTGTGTGTGTGTGTGCGCACATAACTGTGAGTAAGTATGTACGAGAATGTGTAAGTGGAGGACAGCTGAGGATAACAGCATTAGAAAAATCTCCCTCGGAAGGAAATGGAGAATCACTGGCCTAAATAGAACCTAAAAACAAAATTTAGCATGAAATAAATCTTTTTGTACAAGCAGAAGCAGTTTACCATATGTTGCTTTCCTGCAAGAGTTTATGCCACAGAGATTCCCCAGTTGTATTGAAGAAAACAATTTATCTTTATCGCTATGAGAATTTGTACTGGGTAGAAAGGAAATTACAGCTGCATCTGTCTTGTCCTCCAAGTTCTGTGGCATTTGATGGTAATGTGTATGTCCTGGAAATTGTAAACTGCTTCATTTATATTCACATTGGGCAGTGTACCCGTAAACGCTCCAGTCTGAACTCCCAGTCTGTGCGCTTCCGCGGAAGTAGGTATCATCATGCCTATTTTGTAAAGGTGGTCACTAAGGGGAAACTCAATATGTCTAGGAACACGTAATTATTTTAGGTGCTGAACATAATATATAGAGGAAAGGCTTTGGATTAAAATCTCAGCTTGACTGCTTTCTAGCTGTGTATTCTGGACCAAGGCCATTAACTTCCCAGGCCTCAGTTTCCTCTCTCCAAAAATGGAGTTGACAGTATGAGCAAATATGTTACAGCATTATTATAGCTAGAGAATGAGCTCATGGGTGGAAATGGTTAAAACAGAGCTTGGCACAGAGTCAACCCTCAATAAAAGTTTAGGTTTATTATTATGATGATGATGATGATTACCAACTCCACTAGTTAGGACTAGCACTAGAATTTTTGGTTCCTAGTACTATATCCTTCACATTGCCAGTGTGGTACACATTGATTCCATTAACACTGTGGCCTACAAAGATAGCAATTTGTAGAGTAAGAAAACTTAACATGGGACTGGAGCGGTGGTGGCTCAGTGGTTGGATTGCTTGTCTGGCATGCTTGAGGACCCGGGTTCAAACCCCAGCACCACGTACACAGCTAAATGTGGAAGAAATAAAGGACAGATGAAAAAAATAAGTAAAACTGATTCCCTCCCTCTCTCTCTTTCTTTCTCTCTCTCTTTCTCATTAAAAAAATAAATACCTAAAAGTCTGACACTCAACAGTATGCACTGAAGATCTCATAACTTAATGAGCACTGGGGACAGAAAAGTGATCAAGGTATACACAGGCCTTGCTGGGGACAGAAAAGTGATGAAGGTATACACAGACCTTGCTGGGGACAGAAAAGTGATCAAGGCACACACAGACCTTGCTGGGGACAGAAAAGTGATCAAGGTATACACAGACCTTGCTGTCTTTTAGGCTTTATCTCTTACACCCTATAAGAAACTTATTTGGCCCCATTCAAAGACAGCAATGGTCAGTATTTAGGAATTCTATGATATCATTCTTCAATAACAACATCAGTATGTGGTTTGAGGACAACGGGGGTACGTTCAAGGTCCTCTTTCTAAGTCACTGAAGTACATAAAGAAAACACCAGGTGAGAACAAGACATGTAAAGGCCGCAATTATCTTTTGGAGACCTCTCTCAAAGTTCTTTCACAATCTTCCAAGGATCTCATCCAGCCGATCAAAACTTTCAAAGAGAAAATGTGGTCCCCAAAAGAGATATAAGATGAACTTTCTGGGGACTTATTGGTGTTTTCCGTAAAGATGATGGAAGAAAGAAGAGGGTGGAGGGGGAATTTAGGATCA
Organism: Aplodontia rufa; assembly: GCA_004027875.1. Taxonomy (NCBI): domain Eukaryota; kingdom Metazoa; phylum Chordata; class Mammalia; order Rodentia; family Aplodontiidae; genus Aplodontia; species Aplodontia rufa. The sequence goes on from PVKS010008260.1 coordinate 16,495, forward strand.
AGAACTGGACAGAAGTGCCTTCATAGTTTGGAACAAGTACTTCTCTCTCTCTCTCTCTCTCTTTATTTTTTTGCTTGCTAACAATCTATCACTGAGTGCCACAGTGCTGTTTCATATCAGGATTTCAAAACCCCATTACAAGCTGCATAGGTATTGGAGGCCTAACCAGATGTGATGAAGTTTCCATTGTTTCACTCCATGCATGGAAAATATTACTAATGGCTGGTGTCAGGGGAGGCTTAACTGACCCCAATTGGCCAAACTCATCTGGGCGCATTTTTTTAAATCAAAAACCTTTAAATACTCTCTCTTGTTATTTCACAACCCCCCCTCTCCCGTTTTACAAGATGTTTGACTATATAAAGCTCATATGAGGCAAAGGGGAAATTCCATGACTGCATGAACAGGTGGGCTGGGGACCTGGAAGAGAGGCTGGATAACTTTGATCGCAACTGAATTTTATTTACAGCTAATTCTTGATCATCTTCGGGCCTCTGGGACAAAGTTAAACTCCGTGAAAAAATGAAAAGCTTAAGATTTCCCTTCAGTCTCTTTCCCTGCCATTAACTCCCCAAGATTGCTAACAGTAACAACATTTACAAATTTGAGTAAAATCTCACCTCCTGTTATTTGTTATTTTTCTGCTTCACCTTCTCCAGTTTGTGAACTGAGGCCCTACAAGGTCTTCGGACGGAAGAAAAACGTCCTTTGATAACTTAACCAGAGTTGACATTCGATTTTTGCTTTGAATACGTGGTTTGTGCTTCAAAGTTTGAATTAATATTGATATTCGCATAAGTCAGAGGAACACTTGACTTCTGCTTGCTTTTATAATACAACTTAGTTCCCAGAACCGTGCAGTTCTTGTTGTGGGTACTGACCTGTTCTTTTAATTTAAAAGGCTTCAGAATAGACCCAGGTTTTCTTCATTTTCACCTCTATGACTTTCATTAAATGTCCTTCACTGCTCTGTAAACTTGATATTGTCTCCAAAAATGAGTTTCTCAAGACCTACAACTAGAACTTAATTCTGAGGAAAAGTTGCAAATTCCATTTTTGTTTTTTTCTCTTTTTTATTTTTTTGGTACTAGGGTTTGAATCTGGGGGTACTAAAACCGCTGAGCCACACCCCCAGCCCTTTTTATTTTTTATTTTGCAACAGTGTCTTACTAAGTTGCTTAGGGCCTTGCTAAGTTGCTTAGGGCCTTGCTAAGTTGCTTAGGGCCTTGCTAAGTTGCTGAGGCTGGCCTCATACTTGAGGTCCTCCTCCCTCAGGCTCCTCAGGTTGCTGGGATTAGAGGTGTGTGCCACCACGCTGGGCCTTTCTAAACTTCACATGCCTGCATCTGAGACTTCCCTCTTGACAACCCTGGGGCAGAGATCCCCTGAGCACAACCTGCCTTGCACGGTTTCTGGTACTTAAAATTTAGCCTTGAAATTTAAAAAAGCGTCAAGACAACATATGGTATTGTTCCAAAATGAACAATCTTTCAGTGATCTCCATGTATCAATTATTTTTTTCTTAATGTGCTACTCATTAAACAGGATCTTTCTGAAGCAGTTCTGAGTTTTGAAAACTTCTTACAACTACTAGATACAGGTCTTTACTTTCAAAAACTAATCAAACCACAAACACACCTGCTTGCTAGATGCTGACTTCAAAATATAAGAGTGTCATTAATGTAAAGCAAAGTCCTTACAAGTTTTACAGATCTGTGTCAAATTAAAGCTCAATTAAAACGTCACATTGTGCATGGAAAGTACCCACTCTTGCTGTGCAGTTAATATATTTTCATTGGCATCTAAGTTGCTTCTGTTAATAGTGTGGGTCCTGGTGAAGGAGGGATGCTGCCAAACCGGGTAGACAACTGGAGGTGTGCCTCGATATTATGAAAACCCATAGAACTGAAAAGAAGGATCAAAACAGAGCGTCCACCCATCAAGAAGCAGCATCAAGCTGCGAACGCCCAGTGTCATTGAGTGGTTGGTCTGAAATCCACCGGGACCTCCAGCCTTGTTTTTAAATGATCCTGAAAACCAAGGTCTCAGAACAGGCTTAAATACTTAGAGGCTGGAATAAATTTAAAACTTAAGGGAACAAATAAATGTGGAATGAAGGAAAGTCTTGCTCTCGAAGTACCGCGAGCCATTCCCAGGGCATGCTGTTCTCGGAACTCGCTGCAGAAATATGATGGGATGTCTAATTTGCTTTAATTAGAAAAAAGTAAACTCTGCCCTAGTGTGTCATCGTGTTTATATAGGAGCTGACTTTCTGCTGGCATGGCCCTGGAACCATGCGAATAAATTTCAGGGCACAATTGCTTTTTATGAATGAAATACCATTAGGATGAAGCCGGAGGATTCTCTTTCTTTCATTCCACTTCATTGGCTGTGACTCTACGAGGACAAGTGACCAAACACAGCACTTTCCAATTTTAAATTAACCAATGATAATTTCCAAGGCAGGATTACTTAGGGTCCTTTTCTTAAAGATTTGACTTCTTTGTTTTAAAATGCTTCACTTTGTAAGTCCAAGGGAACAGAAAATATTTTATTTGTAGCATGCAATAGAAACAACAAAAAAAAAAATTAAAAGAAAGAAAGAAAAGTTTACTTCCTAATAAGCTTCCAGGAATCTTACAAGGTAAAATGCTCACTAAGGAAATGCTAAGAACTGGAATATTGCTAGAATTTTTATGAAGCTGGAAGGAAATTTGGAAGTTTCCTCCATGTTACAGATTAGACTATAGAAGTCTAATAAATATCATTATTAAAGATATGAGCACTTCAGCTCTGAGTCAACCCACAGGTTTATTTTACATCTATGAAGCATGAATCATAGTTTGGAAAATTAGAATTTTCTTTGTTTAAGTGGATTAGAAGTAAATAATACCACCCAATTCCTTTCATTTTTTCTGTTTCTTTTGCTTTATTTCATATGAAATATGGATGAGAACATGGAAAAGTGTCTTAGTATGCTAGAACCGGGTAGGATTAAAATTAATTATGATGAAGAGCTTTTTGCTCTACTATTATAAATGCAGCCTTAGTAATTCTCGGTTACAAAGTTCCCCAACAGCTGCACACTTTAAGCAGAGTAGCAGGAGAGGACTCTAATTCTCAAATGCTCTGGAGAACTTTACTCCAACTGATCCGCTCCCTATGAATTGAAGGTGTATTCCGTACACCCCAGAGGGAAGCAGGCACTTGGAACGCCCAAGTTCAACCACCCCAGTTTGCTAAACACGCTAACAAGAGCCACACCTGGGCTTTAGACTCTCAGCTAGCACCGCTGGCATGAAAGCAGTGTCTCATATGTGAGCACCAGAGGCAATTGTCTTTTCTGATTATCCTTTCCCTAGCTAATGCTAGGACTTCATTTAGTCACAACCTTCCGTATCTCACTTTTTAAATTTTTTTTAAATACGAGGAGTAGGAACATTTTCCTGCACATAAATCTGTTTCAACTCAAGGTCTATAAATGGGTCTGCACTTTCTCAACACGGCCATGCATTGCGTAACGCTCTAGTCAACAAAGGACCACAGATACCACAGTGCCTGGTGATGTCACAGCTGTCTTGCTTTAAACACACTCTGTGATGTTTACACAACATCAAAATTGATTTTGATGCATTTTGATGCATTTCTCAGACACTTCCCCTGTCATTACCTGACACATGACTGTATTTGCATAATTTCAAATTTCTAATGGTCCTTCAGTGGAGATCTCAGATCAGGACTAAAGACAGCTGGGTCAACCAAAGTCTAAAAGAGGAGCAGAGAGCAAAGCAAAGCTAGGTCAGCATCCCGCATAGGAAACCACCGCGTACCATTCATGATGTAGTGCATACTGCCCCAGGGGTCTACAAGTGCATAACTGACTTCGGTCCACCCGCCGTTTCAAAATGCAAGATGAACTTCAAAGATTCAGGACTCAAGTTCACCTAGAACAAGTGAGAACAGTAGGACAGTGGCTTAGGTTCTACAGGGACCAATGTACCTATGTAACGAAAGACAAAATCCTACCTCTGTCTCGCGCACACACACACACCTACCTTATGTTAGCCTGTGTTCTTCAAATTCTGTTTTTTCTCCCCTATTGAGCCTTCAATCACTTCATCCCTAAAAGCAGAATTTTTTGATGATTTATTGCAGAGTTCATTTTATTCAAGGCAAAATACATGATTCCGCAGCATCACAAATGATCCCCTTGGTCAGCAAGCACATTGTCCCCTATGTCATCATGGTGGTAAGATTCCCAAAGTTCAGCTTGACAAGCTTTCGTCACCCATCACATCAGACATCTTCAAATCTCTTGCCTGTGTGCAGAAGTTCCTGAGACATCTCTACAGATTAACAACCAGCGTGGAAATACAGACTCGGACTGTGTTTCTAATCTCCAAGCCATGCAATCAGGATAAATTGGGAATATAGTCATTATTTGATACATCTAGAAGCACTCATGTGGAAAGGTGTGGGCTGGCATCTCACACCATCACTGCAGGCTGGTTTCCATTTCAGATGACACTCTGTCATAATTTGTGTCTTGAATGTCCCTCGAAGGTCCGTGCATCAAATTCGGGGTCTTCAATTTGGTACTGATGAAAGTGGTGGACACCTTTAAAAATGAGCCCAAGGACAGGAAGTTAGGTCATCGGAGGAATGCCCTTGGAAGATGTGCTGGAACCCCAACACTCTCCTTTCTGTCTCTTTGCATCCTGGACACCAGACAGTGAGCAACTTGTGTCACCATGTACTTCCCACCGTACCATGCCACAGACCCCAAAGCAACAAGGTGAGGAGACTGAAACCTCCAAACCTGTACACCAAAATAAACCTTTTTACATCATAAGCTGATTAACTCAGGTGTCTGTTATAGCAATGGAAAGCTGACTAACAGATACATCATATGTGAGGAATTGATTTGAGTAAATCTTGATACCGGATCTTCCTGGGAGCCTAAATATTACCTCCAATCCAATACATTCATATCTAAAACCATCACCTTCCCTCTAAATCTTCTCCAACATTCTTCATCTGTTTTCAGCATGGATTCAATTCATTTCAAGCCAAATACCTGGCTCCATTTTTACACTCAATCAATGATCAGGTTTTTTGTTTCATCTTCCCAAATAACTAACATATTTACCAAAATCTATCAATTGACTATTTCATAATAGTTCAGACCATGATTTTCTTTCCTAGGTTATCTCCATGTTCTAGTCTTAGTTCATTTCAGCCCCATATGAGTAGGTGATCCTAATCCTCGTTTGTTCAGACAACTGGTATTTTGCCTATCACCCCCAAATAATTAGCAATTGTGCCCCTTTTTATTCTCTAAACTTTCCCAAAAAGGATAATAAATCAGATGGTCACTAAAAAGCAGATTTTCATTTCAAAACTGCAAACCTAATTATATCACTTCCTGCCTGAATCCCTGTAATGGTTTCTGCCAGTCCTTGGAACAAAGTGTGAAATCCTTGACCTGATTTTTCAAACCCTACATACTCTTGGTTCTGCCTTACTTTACCAGGCTTGCGTTAGGTGAATCTAGGATCCTGCATTCCTTCTACAATCATTCTTATCTCAGTTTATTGTCAATTATGGGCTGTTTGATTATCCTCTGGAGTTCAAACTCCATAAGCACAGATGATGCTCAATTGCCTATCATTGTATTCCCTGTGAGCCTCGGTCACTCAAATATTTGCACTCCTAGTAGAAAAGAACACTTACCTTGCACACCTGAACTGGCAAATAAATGAGAGCAAGAGCCCCAGCAAGCTGAGCCCTTTCTGTCAATGCTGGGTGACAAAAGATACAGATCATAGGCAGAGGGATATGAAGCTGCCAATGTAAGGAAGCTCCCCATGGAGTGAAAATGCAAAGTATCACCATTAATTTCCCTTTTATTATAATATAGTCTCATTATTTTGTCATCAGTAGATGGAAATTAAATCCAGCCATTGGTCAGTGATCTCTGTGTAACCTCCATTCCATAGAATAATCCACAAATACCCCACCACTTGGTCACACAGGATTAGAGGATATGACTTCATGCCATACAAACTAAATACAATTGTGAGAAAACACAATTAATGAAGAGAAACTGCTGCCTAAGTAGTTATATATTCAACCCATTTTAAGGTCAAATATGAATTTTTTCCTAGAGGTTAAATAATCTTGAAATAGTGTAGTGGCATTAAAAAGGCTAGTGCAAATTATATGTGCCACTAGCGATACTCCTTCCAGTGTGTTTTATTATTACAGATGATTTTTGCAAATGTTGACTGTGAAAACACAGATAATGAGTTGACTGTGATCTGGCCCCAGTGAGGTCATAATTACTCGATTCCTTTGGCAACACTCCAGACTTACTTTGGATGACTTGAGTTCTTTAGCCTACCCATGAGCTGATACTGAAACTACTAAAACTTCCCCCTGACTAGCTATCAATCAGGATCCTAGACGAAGAGAATGCTACATGTAAACCTGTATATTCCTGGTTCCAAAATTAAACATTGCTGACCGAACAACAAAAGCAAAATGAGAAAGCAAGGTGTAGACTTTCTTTCCAAAGCGTCTGCCAACTTCTCCACGCGCAGGACAAGGAACCCACTCCATCATAAGGAAGCTGCTTGCCTCTGGTCCATTAGCTTTCAAGCCCAAGCGCTGAGAAAGTCCAGAACAAAGACAGTGCACAGCGTGGTATTAGGTATTAGTTCTCAAACTAAAACCCTGTTACCCTCCTTTCCACTTTCCCCACGGGAATTGACACACTAACTACATAATTGTTCTTGGAGGCATTATGACAAAAAAATTAGCTATATGAATAGGAATAACAACAGTGTTAACTAAAAATATGTGAAAAATATTCTTTCCCTTCAAGTCCTAAAACTTTTGAGTAATTGGGAAACTACACGTTTTGAGATCTCATTTGCAGTTCATAAAATTCACTAATTAAAGTATGCATTCCAGGGGCTGGAGCGGTGGCTCGGCGGTTACGGTGCTTGCCCAGCATGAGCAAGTACACGAGTTCAAACTCCAGCACCACATACACAACTAAGTGTCAGAGCAACGAAAGCCATGTGAAAAACTCAATAAAGATTGATTCTCGCTGTCTCTGTCTCTCTCACTGTCCTTCTCTCTTTAAAAATAAATAAATAAATAATAAAAATTTAAAAATAAAGTATGCATTCCAGTGCTTTTTAAGTACATTGAAAACATTGTGCCGTCATCACCAATATCTACTTCTGGATCATTTCCATCACCTCCCAAAAATCCCCTCTACCCATGAGTCCATCTTCCCCTCTGCAGCCCCCTAGCAAACATGAACCTGCTTTCTGTCTCAACACAGGGGCTTGGCTCCACGCACTTCACGCCACTGAGAGGCTCCGAAGGGCAGCCTTGGGTGCCTGGCTTCGCATACGCCTCGTGAGGCTGTTTAGGTACAGTCACATTGCATCACATACTGAGTTCATTCTTCCTAGGACTGAATATGCTCGATTGCGTGGACACACATTTGAATCACTCATTCATCCATCGCTGGGTGTTTTCAGTGTTCTTTCCATATTTTGCTATTATGAATAACGCTGCTATAAACATCCATGTACAAGTATTTTTGGCGAACACATATTTTCAGCCCTCTTGATTCTCTATGTAGGGGTGACTTTGCTAAGTCATAATGGTGATTTTATATTTAACTTTTTGAGAAGTCACTACTGTTTCCCAGAGCAGTGGTATCATTTTACATTCCTGCCATCTCTCTGTATATAGATGTGTTGGGACCGCCCCAAATGCCCATCAACCATGTGGTTTTCAATTTTTGAATTTATTTACACTCATCCTAGTGGGTTTGAAGTAGTGTCTCATTATGATTTCGATTTGCATTTCCCTAATGACAAACAATGTCAAACATTTTTCATGTGCCTTCTTTGTACACATGGATATTCAAATCATCTATCCATTTTTTTATTTTTTAACTGAAATCTTTATCATTTCACTCTTGACATTTTAACCTTTTCTTTATACAGTGTGGTTATTTTTCCCTTTTCAAATGTGTGATTTGCAAATATTTTCTTCCGTTCTATGGGTTATCATTTCACTCTTTGGATGATGTCCTTTGAATCAGAGAAGATTTAATTTTAATGAAAAACAACTTATCTATTTGTTGTTTCTGTTTTGCAGATTTGGGGAGAAATTATTGCCAAATCAAAGGTCAAGAATGATGCTTGCCTTTTGTTCTAATTGTTTTATAGTTTTAATTTTCAGACTTAGGTTTTTGATTTCTACAGGGTGAAATTTTGTATCTAACGCAAGGGAGGCGTTCAACTCTACTTCTTCTTATGTGGATGCCAAGTTGTCCAGCACCACTTTTTGAAAAGTCCGTTGTTTCCCCATTGAATCATCTTGGTACCTTTCTCAAAAATCAGCTGAATATAAATAAAAGAGATTATTCTTAGGCTCTAAATTCTGTTCCATTAATCTATATGTCTGTGTTTATATTGGCATCATATCATACTATCTTGACTGTGGTTTATAGTAAGTTTTGAAGTTGGGAAGTTTAATTCCTGTAACTCTGTTCTCCTGTGTCAAGATTCTCTGGCAATCTGGGGTCCCTTGCCTTTTCGTATGAATTATAGGATTCACCTCTCAATTTTTACAAAAAAAAAAAAATGACAGCTAGGATTATGACGGTGATTGTGTCTTATCTACGAATCAATTTGAGGCCTATTGTCACTTTCAAAACAAAGTCTTCCAATCTATGAACACAGGATGTCTTTCTAAGTATTTAGGTATTCATAAATGTCTTTGAAGATTTTATTTAATAGTTTTCATTTCCCAAGTCTTGCTAAATTTATTTCTAATTATTTTACTCTTTTTGATGCTATTGTAGGTGGAATTGTTTTCTTAATCATTTTTAAATTATCCATTACTAGTATATGGAAATAAAGTTGATTTTTCTATATCAGTCATGTACTCTGCAACATTCTCAAACTCATTTGTTATCTCTAATACTTTGGGTGGATATATTAAAATTTTCTATATACGAGATCGGTTCATCTACAAAGAGAACTTATTTCTTCTTTTCTACACAGATGCCTTTTCTCTCTTTTCCTTGCTTAATTGTCCCACTAATTAACAGTGTGTTAATAGAAGTGGCAAGAAGGAACATCCTTGTCTTATTTCTGGAGAAAGACTTTATGCTTTTCTTAAGGACGATATTAACTGGGACTTTTAAAGATGTAGCCAATTTTATATCACCTGAGAACATTCCTTACTTTTCCTAGTTTGTTGAGTGTGTTAGATTTTGTCAAGTTTTCTTTTCTTGTGATACCTTTGTATGGGTTTGGTATCAGAATAATGATGCCACATAGATAGCAAGAGCTTGGCAATGCTTCCTTCTCTTCTATTTCTTGGAAGAGCCATGTCCTCTCCTCAAACAAATTTTATTACACCACACTCCACCTGAGTTATATACTTACTTTATATGTTTATTTTTACTTTTTATTTTTTGTACCAGTGATTGAACCCAGAGGTGCTTAACCACTGAGCCACATCCCCAGCCCTTAAATTATTATTTATTTTATTTTATTTTTACTTTTAGACAGGGTCTTGCTAAGTGTCATAGGGCCTCTCTAAGTTGCTGAGGCCACCTTTGAACTTTTGATCCTCCTGCCTCAGCCTCCTGAGCCAATGGGATTACAAGTGTGTGCTAGGAGGTTTCTAAGAACAAGAACCTTGTTTGCTATTTTATCCTATCTTTAACATCCAACTTGTAGGTTGGCACATACAATGTGTCAAGAGTTGCTGGCTAAACCAGGGGTTGCATATCAGTTCACTATACATTGATGGAGTCCTTGATTATTGCTAGTCCATGTTCTGGTGATGGGTTTTAGATTCCCAGTGGCAAAAGAAAATATTTGAAGTGAATAAATGACATAAATCAGTAATGGACAAGTAGTGCTGATTCTTTAAAAATAAAAAAAATAGTAAGCAGAGAGGTTAGAGAACTATTGTAGCTGAAAGCCACAGCTACTTTAATCAGGACAGTTAGATCCAGTGTCTGGGAGATGAGAAGACATTGATTCATGATGATTTCAGGCAAGATCAATCCAGGCAGAGGGAGAAACAATTACGAAGATTCAAAACTAAACCTGTGCTGGGGTCACACTCAATGTGGACTTTCGTCCAGAATTAGAGGAAGGAAGATCATCCGTAGATCATGCATCTTGTTAATTGTTCTAATTTAAAATTTCTGCTACTGCAAAAGAAGGTCAGAGATAAGAAGACATTGAAATAGCATGAAAATAGCTTTGCTTCTGGAAAATTCTCTTAAATCTCTTTGTGGGAGGTACTGGAAAAAGTAGAAAATTGATAGCCCCTTTGGGGTCATAAAATTAAAAAAGCAATTTGGCAATAGGATCATATTTAATGAACTTAAAAGATTCATTTGGTTGCATTTTATTTTACTTTGTTTTTATTTCAAGGTTAATTTAGTTGAGGAAGCTCTTAAGCAGAAATATTTATCATTTTTATTAATGATATATGTTCTACAATTTTTTGGCCTCTTTTCTTTCCCTCCCAAGTATACTCTAATTAAGATGCAGCTGATTTTATGCATTGGAAAATGTGAAACTATTACTTGAACTGAAATTTCCCTGAAAGAATGGAATACACCATGGTTCTAACTGTTCTGAACTATTCCCTAACTACTCGGAATTCTGATCCAAACAAGTCCTTTGGGGTTTCAATCTCGTTTATATTTTATAAAATGCAACTTCCTACTCTTAGGGAATAAAAGACTCTGAAAGTCACAAGGCTATGGCTCAAAAGGCATCCAGGACATCAAATAGCTTTAACAAATTCTGCTTGATGAGTTAAGTTTAAAGGAATCAGAAGCATATGGCTTACATTTTCCTTAAAATATACATAGGTTTAATAGAGAAGAAGAAAAATAAAACAGCTGACCTCAGTATGGTTCAGGATTTTTTTTCAAGCCTAAAGCTTTCGGAAAAATAGTTCAAGATGGTTAATGAACCCCAAAGCAAGCCCTCTCTGCCCTCCCTCCAGTAGGAGGAACTTGCTAGAGTTCAATTCAGAGCTAGGGAGTTTCTGCTGGATTATGGACAACTCTATTTGTCCCATAAATGGCTGGGGAGTGAGAAAGAATCAAAAGGTTCTAAAGAATGGACAAGCTTGGACTTGTCTGAGAAGAGAGAACATCATGGAATTCATTTCAGAAAGTTCAAGTGTCTTGGTCCTCATTGCCGACAGCCACAGCACCCTAGTGTAGTCGTCTGAAGTCGTGATGATGGAAAGCCTCTTCCTCTCCTTCCTTCCCATGACCACCTCCATCATACCTCCCCACCCACCCCCACAGAAAAAGGAAAAATAACCCCAACATTTCTAAAACCGTCCTTTAAGGGATTGTTTTAATTTGAACTCATTTAGGAAATGAGGAGGTTTATAAATCGCATTCCCAGGGTTAAATCACTATGTCATTCTTGGTGATACAATGAACTCTTTCACCTAGCATTGTGTCTTAGGAAATTACAGTTCCCTGCATTGAATGGACCTGTTAGAGAGCGAGCTAGAGCCTGGACTCCCGAGCAGAGGGTCAGTCGCCAAACATTAGTCAGAAGAGATCCGGAGTCCATGAGTCAGGGCTTCTGGCTGGGGCCGGAAGCAATCCTGACCATTTAGGTCCAGGTCTCCTTAGACACACTCATATGGGGGAGCTGCCACATACTGCAAAAAATGGTGTGCAAGACAGCCCAGGGGACAGTGCCCACCTCTCCAGCTCTAGCCCAGAGGTTCTCTAACTCGGTTCTCATGCAGACCCAGCCCTTTTAGAGGAAGTGCCACAGATGACGCTCTGCTTCCTTCAGCCTCTAAAATGCTGCCTTTTAAGGTTGCCATCTACCTTCCATTTCCAGCACTGCCACTGTGATTTGAGAATCCTGATTCCCACACATCACGTGCATGCATTCACACCACCTTCCACTAACTCCCTCCCTCAAGCATGCAGGCCCCGGAAATGGCCACGAAATATTGAAATTGAACCAAACCTTTGCATTTTCAACTACAGAAGACAACCAGAACCAACCCTAAGTGAACAGTTGTGTAAATGATGATGTGTTGATGCCGAAGCAGATTACGATCAGGCTACTCTCTGCCTGACCACTGCAGGACACTTGAGTCCAGAGATAA
>PVKS010008260.1:28804-69247 GCA_004027875.1 Aplodontia rufa
TTTTTTTTTTTTTTTTTTTTTTTTTTTTTTTTTTTTTTTTTTTTTTTTTTTTTTTTTTTTTTTTTTTTTTTTTTTTTTGTTCTAAGACAGGGTCTTGCTAAGTAGCTGAGGTTGGCTTTGAACTTCTGATCCTCCTCCCTCTCAGCCTCCTGAGTTGCTGGGATTGCAGGCATGCACCACAGCATCCAGTGATGTGTGACACCTTCTAACAACTCCTGGAGACTAAGTTTATCATGATGAACCTACAGAGATAATAAGCAATTTACAAACACTCTGGGTTCTTTCACATCTTTAACCTCTCTGTGCTACGCCTCTCCCCCCTCCTGAAGGACACTAGGACTTGATGGCCCCAGAACGCCCTGCAGCTCTCCCAGAGCCATGGATGAAACAGCTTTTGCCTTTGGAGTTCTCACCTCTTGGCTCCCCTATCACATCTCTGTAGTTGATCAACTCTCCAGAGTTCTCCCTCCATCTGTCAAGGATCTGGCAAAGGGCTTTTCAGTCTTTCTTTCCACCCCAGGTCCTCCTATCAGCTCAAGAGCACAGGACGACACCTCTTAGTCCCTGTTCTGGTTCCTCAGCACCCTCATCTCTATTCACCCCTCCCTGAAAGCCTCTCTAGCTCCTCACCCCCACAGTCCCATGGAACCCTCATGACTTTAAGGGCCATCTTACTTCTCTGAGCACAGCCTCCCTCACTCAAGTGCCTCCTGACTTCGCCGTCCAGAAGCTCCAAGGCTTTGAACCTGATTTACCTCCACCGCTGTGCCCATCTCCCTTCACTCGATCTCCCACTCAGCTTAAAGTTCATTAACTCAGAGATGTCTTTGTTGGTATATTTACCTCCATTATTCTAACATCTTTCTGTGACAGCCACCCAGATATATCCAAATAAGTCCCCTTTCTCCTAATTGGAAAAAAATCCCACACGCAGAGACTGAAACAGCATGTAGTTCCCAGCCTCAAGGCGTGCCGGAGGTTGCGCAGCACTCTCTTGAATTTCTTTGTTCAGCTCTAATTCTCTGTAGGAATGATTTGCAATATTCTTCAACTCGTCAATGCTGCAGCCGCGTCGCTTGCCCCAACATGCTACCTTCCTATTTCACACCGGTTACAGCCAGCAAACCAGAGCTCCCGACTTTCAGGCCAAAAAAATTAACCTGCATGGAATTCTTCCCGCCATTCTGGAGGAAGAAGGGTCCTACTCTCTGCATTCAAAAACCTGCCCCTGTTCCTTTCTGGGAGCAAGACTGTCTTCATGGATTATTTCATTTCTCCCATCTATGCGAGCTTCTTTTCAGCAGCATTTAAACATGACCACAGCTTTCCCGTCCAAGATAAAATAAACTTGCCTTGAAGCTCACCACTCATCCCCGCTCCCCCTTATACATGTCCTTAAAGAGTGCCTAGGATCGCATCCCCACACCCTCCTGCCCCCCACAGGAACATTCACTCTCTTACACTCCTCTTCCCTTGCTGACTCCGTATTTGTCACCTCTTTCCCTAGCTTACCCACGCTGTCTCTTCTGCAGCTGCCCTTTGCTCTGCCTTGTTGATGATACCATAGCTCAGGGCACCACTGTACTGAATCCTCAGATGCGCAGCTCTTAGAATCCACAGCCTCAGGGCCACCTTGATGATTTCGAAGGGTCTCGTACTTTATACTGATCTCATTACAGTGATCATTTTCTAGATAGCAGACTCCATGTTCTGCCACCAGGATTCAAGGATGAAGAAAACACATTCTCTGCCCTCTAAATGCTCAGAGTCTAACAGAAGAGGCAAAAAGGTATACATTCAAATTAATGTACATATGATATGGTAATAGGTTGACTTCTCACTCAACTAAATTATGGCATAGTTATGCAGATTAACCAATCTTGTTGCCACATTTAATGAATCAATTTACAAAATAAGCTTTTATACAGCTCCTAGGGAATACAGTTCAAATGGAAATTTTTTTTCTGGCTGTAAAAGTTATTCTACTCATGGAATAATGCAGTAATGAAGAAATTATTTTACATATGACACAAAGAATGACATATATTCTCAACCATTCTATTTTTAATCAGTACCAAATAACTAGGCAAATTTAGAAGCTAGGTTGTTGGCAAACTAATTAATTAACTTATTTCTTGGGTTTGCAAGCTTATAAGGTTTGTGTTATGTATGTTTTATCATAACATATGCATTCAATCATACCTAAGTTGATCCACTTACAAATGATAGCATGCACTGAGAATAATATTGAGAATAATTTTTTTTTACAAATTATATTTCTGGAAAAACTTAACAAACTTTTTTTCTGAAGCAGTCAAGTGAATGAAACACAGAAAACATTTACAAATATAAGCACAGTGTTGGATGTTTGGTATAGAATTCTTTTCTAATGCTATCATAAGCCAGCTCTAAGCAAGCCATTAGGCTAAACTGTCCAGTTTCACTATTTTACCAACTTTGAAATGACATTTTCAAAATGTGGAATCACCATTCCATGTACTCTGATAACAAAGAGATTAATATTACATCAGGCATACTTCTGTGCCCTCTTAAAGCACAGAACCCCAGAGCTCAGAATCAGCGTGAAGGAGAACAGTCCAGCAGGTGGTCACCTTTACTATGCAGTGTGGGAGCACTAAAGACAGGTCTTGTCTCAATGTTTTCCTCTCCATGCCCTTCAGGCCTGCCACCACACACAGCAAGTCAGTGACATTGCCTTTTGTATACAAACATATGTTAGGTTTTTATGAAATATCAGGGCACATCAAACTAGCAAAGTCCCTCTTGTCAATATCTTCAGCTTTGTTTTCGTTGTCTGTTTTGGTTTGATTTTGCTTGCTTATATATTTATCATGATGTTGGTGACTGTGTGTGTGTGTGTGTGCGCGCGCGCACTTGCGTGCGTGCCTATGTGAGTGAGGATTGATAGTGATGGATTTTCTATGGAACAAGAGAACTTTATGTTTCATTCTGTCTCATCTGCCTAGTCCTTTTCTATAAGGGAGGATACCTAATAACAGGATTGTGTGTCATGTCTTTTCATAAATTGGAAAAATTAATGTGTTATATGTGTTGTAATTGGCAACAGTTCAGATCTGTTTGTCTTTCGATGGCTTCTCGTGTTAGTTGGTGTTTCGGTGACTGCAGGCATTTTGGTAATCAAGGGAGAAGCTAAGATCAAATTACGGTTAACTTACCCGTAGGTCATGTATGCAGATGACTCAGAGACGTGTCCACGAAGAATTAAATTATTATTGGGCATCTCTGTATGGGAATGGGATCCAGGAAAATTCCTACAACCCATTCCACCTCTTACACAATGTCATCACGCAAAGATCAAGGGCAGAGATTCAAAAGGAATGGAGCCAGAAGATAGGCGGTAGAAAGGCCTTCCAAATCATATCACTCATATATCAGAGAAAACTGGATGGAAATTCGTTCAGTGTAAGAATAAGCCTCAAAGTAAATATGCATAATTCACAATTAGCAGAAAACTGAAATAAACTGTTCCAAATAATCAATACAATTGTTAAAGCATCTGTCTACTAGATAGAATGTAGCATCGTATACACTGGCAGTTCTTGCTGCTGCTATGACAAGGAGAAAAATTACAAACATTATATTACAAAATCATATTTTTAAAGGTATAAGAATATGACAACAGCCATGAAGATAGATGTGCTAAAATTCCAAACAGAGAAGAGGTGGCATCCAGGGGCTGTGTCTTCGGGCAAAGGCTAAGGACCACGCTTGGCACAGGGGAGGGATTTCTCAGCAGAAAACAAACCTCCCAGGGTGTGTGAGTCAGCTTTTCATCACTGTGACTAACACCTGAGACAAACAGCTAAGAGAAGGAGAGGTCCCCTTTGCCTCGCAGTTTCAGAGGTCTCCGTCTGTGATCAGTGGGTCCCACAGCTCCGGGCCTGGGGTGAGGCAGAACAGGATGGTGGAAGGGTGGCAGAGAAAGTCTGCTCAGCTCAATGCAGCCACAAAGCAGAGAGAGAAGGAAGTGTGTTCCTTTCCAGGGCACTCCCTAGTGACCCACTTCCTCCAACAAAGCCCCAACTCAGCCCCAACTCTTACAGCACTGATTCTTAACCCACTGATGATACGGAGCTCTCATGATTCAATCACGGTTCACTGTCCTGTGAGCTCTACTGCACTGGGGACCAGGTTTCCAACACACGAGTCTTTGGGGTCACTACACATCCCTACCATAATGTGGTGCTTCCAAAAGTCACACAGACTAACACAAGAGATACCATCCAAAGGAGTCCAAACACTCGCCCCCAGAGGACTTTTTCTGAGTGCTAAGACAATGCAGAAAGAGGAGGTTTACCTGTTCATGGTGCTGAGGAGACAAAATTGTTCCATGTGCACAAAACATTTGTCAGGTTTTAAACTTCTTGGGATGAGAGTTTGTCTAGCTTAATTTAGAGGTGTATATTTCATTAAAGAAGCAGAGAACTATTTAACTATTTCCCTCAAAACCCAGGTAGGGTCACAGTCAAGGACACAGGTTATGGCAAGAAGGGAGAGTGAAAAATTCAGATTTCTGTGCTTAGGGGGAAAAGGTCTTGCATCCAGGAGTTAATGACTGATCTCTTCTTCAAACTGTTTATCAGGTGTTGAAGCTTCAAGGGGCTGGAGGCCGAACAGCTATTCTCAGAATGATTGATCTGTGATGCTTCCAGACTAAGGAGAGAGATATCTGCTAAGATCTCAAGCACAGATCAGTGACATAGCAGAGGCAGGTAAATCTCACTAAGACTGCAGCCCAATGCTGACCACGCCAAATTTCTGATTACAATGGGATATCCTTCCACCTAACAAAAGAAAGGTCAATATTTGGTGGAATAACATTACATTCTTCATTATCTACAGTTCTTGTTTTAAAGTTTGGCATACAGAATTTGTTTTTAAAGGGAGAGGGACAGTGAGAGAGAGAGAGAAAGAGAGAGAGAATCAATTTTGTTAGTCTGTGTGACTTTTAGCCTTCATTGCTCCAACCCTTCTTTGTGTATGTGGTGCTGGGGTTCAAACCCATCTCCTTGCACATGCCAGACAAGTGCCATAGCCACTTAGCAACTGCTCCAGCCCCTTGCATAAAGAATTTAAAAAGGAAAGAAGTGGATAGATCATTTGATAACCAAAAGAAATATTAAGCAGGAGAAGAATACCCCCAGATTATCCAGTTAAAATAATTTATAGATAAAAACTTTGAAATAGAAATATAAGTATATTAAAATAGAAATAAAGGATCATATTGAAAGAATGAATTAAGAGATGGAGAACTTAATAAATAACCCTGTAAAAATAATTGAATTAAATTTACATCCTAGAAGTGAAAAATGTAATATCTGAAATGACAAGCCCATTGGAGCTTTGTAGACAATGCAAAAACAAAAAAGTGAGCTCAAAGACAAAGTCAAAGAAGAGTATTCAGAAGGAAGAACTAGGGCCAATGTATACAAAGTAAAAAAGAAGAAAATACATATAAGGGGCATTCAAATTGTAACATATTATATTCTAATTTATAGCAAAAAGTACAAATGGATAGTGGAAGAATATGAAAAAATAATGCTGGAAAGTTTTTGAGGATGACAAAGATTATTAATTTATAGATGTGTAAGTTCCATAAACCTTAAGAAAGATATTTTGCTAGCAATGTCTCTCTTCTCTCTCTCTCTCTCTCATCTCTCTCTCTCTCAATCTGTCTTTCAAATACACACACACACACACACACACACATACACACACACACACCTCTTTGACAAACTTCTGTTAAAAACAAAAATAAAGGCAAGCAGGGCAATGATGGGGTCCTGTAATCCTAGACACTCAGGAGGCGGAGGCAGGAGGATCACAAGCTTGAGGCCAAAAAATGTATAGCAAGCTCAGACCACCAAAAGAAATGTTAAGAAATACTAGCTAAATCCAAAATCAGCAGAAAGAGAGGAATGAAACAAAGGCCAGAAAGAATTAATGAAGCCAAATAGTAGCATAGATACTTAATGAAATATATCAGTTGTTATGTTATATATAAATGAACTAAATACTCCAAGTAAAAGATTAATACAGCTAACTGAAAAAAAAGAAACCCTATATGCAGCTATAGTAACAAAAACAGCATGATATTGGTATCATAACAGAAATGAAGACCATGGAACAGAATAGAAGATATTGAGATGAACCCTCAACTCTTTAACTATCTGATATTTGATAAAATATGCAAAAGCATAGTGAGGAAGAAAGATAGCATGTTCCACAAATGGTATTGGACAAACTGGACAGCCATATGCAGACAACTGAAATTGGATCCTTACCTCTCATCCTACACAAAAATCAAATCTAAATGGGTCAAGGATCTGGAAAATAAACCAGCAACTATACAACTGCTTGAAGAAAAAGTAGGATCAATACTACACGACATAAGGGTCAGCCCTGCCTTCCTTAGCAAAACTCCCATGGCGCAGGCAGTAAAGTCAAGAATAAATGATGGGATGCAATTAAGCTAAAAAGCTTCTGCACTGCTAAAGAATTAGTCAAGAGTGTCAAGAGAGAACCTACAGAATGGGAGAAAATCTTTGCCTGCTACATCTCAGACAGAGGGCTAATAACCAGAATATACAAAGAACTCAAAAAACTGAACATCAAAACCACAAATAATCCAATCAATACATGGATTAGTGAGTTAAATAGAAATTTCTCAATGGAGGAAGTCCAAAAAGCCCATAAATATGTGAGAAAATGCTCTACATCACTAGCCATAAGATAAATGCAAATCAAAACTTCACTGAGATTCCACCTCACTCCTATCAGAGTGGCAAAAATGAAGAATACAAACAATGACAGATGCTGGAGAGGCTGTGGAAAGAGAGGAACACTGTCACATTGTTTGTGGGACTGTAATCTGGTACAGTCACTCTGGAAAGCAGTGTGGAGACTCCTCAAAAAAACAGGGCTGGAACCACCTTATGACCCAGCTAACCCACTCCTAGATATTTTCACAAAAGAGGTAGAATCGGCTTATTACAGAGATACAAACAGCTTCATTAATGTTTATACCAGCTGAGTTTACTATAGCTAAACTATGGAACCAACCCAGGTGCCCCTCACTGGACAAGTGGATTCAAAAACTGGTACATATATACAGTGGAGTTCTACTCTGCTATCAGAAAGAACGATACCATGACATTTGCAGCCAAATGGATGGAGATGGAAAAAATTATGCTGAATGAAATATCCCAAACTCAGAGACTCAAGGGCCGAATGTTTTCTCTCATTTGTGGAAGCTAGAATACAATTAGAAACAAACTGAAAGTTTGCTAAGCTTATAATAACCTCAGCATGGATGAATGTCTACACAAGCAGGGGGAACCTTGCCTATGACCCTGGAGGGATGAAGATAGGGTGGCAGGGTGGAGGGAGAGAAGAGAAGGTTCATATCAAGGCTGCTGGAGGGAGGAAGTATGGGGGTGTCAACCCAGTGGGGAACCTTTGACTTCCATGAGAAGCCCAAGTAATAAGGGGGTAAAGTAGGGGGAAACATGGAAGCAGGGGAACCCAAAGGGGGAGACCCAGTCTGCTCTGTCATTATGTATGTGTTCACGACTCTGTGGTAACAATTCTCTCCTAAATGTAAGACTATGTTGAACAAATTAAAAAAATTTAAAACCCTATATGCTCTTACAAGTGACATACTTTAGCTATAAAAGCCCACAATTCTAAAATTATAAATGATTTAACAAACATGCCTTTATTAGTCCTTTAACAAAAGAACTAATAAAAAAAAAAAAACCCTCACCTCCAGCCCCAAGGAATGAAGCCAGATGTCTTTGTGCTAAGACCTCTGAAATTGTGAGCCCCAAAATAAGCTTTTCCTTTTAAAATCTGTTCTTTTCAGGCCCTTTAGACACAGCAGCAGAAAAGCTCATTAAAACAGTTAGTTTAATATATATTCAGAAACCAGTTTGAAATAAAGAAAAAATTATCTGGAACAACATAGAAAAGTTGAATAACACAATTAATTAATTTAATTTCATTGACATGCAAAATGCTACATTCAACAACTGCAGAATTAGATAGCTTAGCCCTAAGCTGGGAGAGTAAATGTCCAGCGAGAGAGTGCAGCACAAAGATAAGAAGTGGACTTGTAATAAAAGGACAGGCTCAAGAAAAAAGACAGAAGACGTCCATCCTGCAAGACAGTGACAGACGCTTCTCCAGACAAGGGGAGATGGAGACAAGGACTCAGCATGGGACAAACCCCAGAGAATCTGAGCCTCACACCTATAGAAAGAAAAAGACATGGACTGGTGAGACTATCCCCTGTGAGCAGCTTTGGGAAACAATGTTAGGATAGAGATGTGCATTGTGTGGAGTGAATAAATGAGCATTTAAAAGGCAAAAAATAAAAAATACAGAATTATAGAGTATTTTCCCCCAAGTGTATATGAAATATTTAATAAAATAGATCAAATCCTGAACAGGGAATTAAATTTAAACAGATATCAAAGAACTAAAATCAAACAATTTTTCTAAGCAGTGATAATAAGATAAATTAATAACAGAAAAATGTTTTGGAAATACCTAAGTATTTGGAAAATAAGCCACTAAATACAAAATAACTCATGAATCAAAGAAGTACTAATGAAAATTAGAAAATATTTTAATCAAATAACAATAAAAATCTGACATATTAAAACTTAAGGTTAAGCAAAAGCAATACACAGAAGGAAATTTATAACTAGAAATAAACATACGAGAAAAGAAAAAAAAGTCAATTATTGAAGATTACCATGAAACTTAAAAATATACAATGAAAGCAAAAGAAAGGAAATAAAAATACAAACAGAAAATGATGAATAAAAAGCATTCATAATATACAATCTAGGAAAATCATAGACATGTAGGAGGGAGGGAAGAGGTGGGAGAGGAGGGGGAGGGAAGGATGATAGGGAGAGATTGGGACAAATCAACAATGTAGCTCACACTTACTACCCCAAGAAGACAAATAATACTGTGTAATCATTTACTTCTGGAAAATGCATAATCATATATATATATATATATGCAAAATCATATATATAATAAAGATCTTTATATGTACTATGGGGGGAATATAGAAGAGTCAAGAGGGAGACTGGGGTGTGGGTAATGTGGGGGTGATTCTGGATTAGGATCAGGGATATATCATATTGTTAGTACATATGGATTTATGATTACACAACAACACAATTCTTCAATAAAATTTTAAAAAATAGAAAAAAGCATTCATAAAATAGAGAAAATCCATAAAACCAAAAAATTTGCCTTTGAAAATATTAACAAAATTGGCAAAATATTTACAAGACTGATCGGGATGAAATAATAATAAAAAATAAACTACCAGTATCGAGAATTGTAAAAAGGAGCATTACTACAGATCCTACAGATGTTAAAAAAAATAATTAAAGCAAAATTAATAATCAATAAAATTTAAAACAAAATCACAAACCTATCAAATCTAACAAAAGAAAAATAAAAAGTCTGAGTTAAATTTGTAATTATACAATCTTCCTACAAGAAATATCTGGACTGATAAATTCAAATAAATATTTATTGAAAAAATTAGCCAATCTTTTCAAACTCATTTGGAAACTGGGCATGGGAAGTAGGAAAGACTTTCTAATTCTGTTTGTGCTAGAAGGAATAAAACTTGATTCCAAACCTTAATTTAAAATTGCAAAAAGAAACAGAAGATTACAGGTTAATCTCACTCTTGAGCTTAGGTGTAAAAATCTGTAAGAAAATACCAGCAAATTTAATCAGGTAATATGTAAAATGAATAATATGCTAAGTTGAAATGAGGTTCATTTCACCTAGGAGTGTGTTAATATTCAAAATTCATGTGATTTACCACATTAAGAGAAAGAAAATCATGTAAACATCTTAATGGATGCAGGAAAAACATGCGACAAATTCTATTATCTTAGAAAATTATGAATAGCAGAAAGTTTTTATAAAGTTGTTAACACATCTACCAAAAATTCTTCATATTTAATGATAAAGTATGGAAATTTTCCCCAAGTAACAAAAATGAAACAATAACTCTACTAACACCCAGCATTGGAATGGAGATCTTGGCTATTTCAAGAAATCTATAAAAGTAAAGAAAATAAAAGATTCAAAAGACCTATTATGAAGCCATAGTAATTAAGATAACGTAGTACTGACACAAAAATAAACACAATTACTAGCTACACGAGATGGCCTTGGTAGAGACCCACACATGTAGGCTCCCTGAGTTATGCCAAAAGCCAGGGGGAAAGGTGGCCACTTTACCAAAGAGTGCTGGGTCAGTTGCATAGCCATATGGACAGAATGAGTCGTCCCAGAGCCCTGGGAAGTGTGGGCTGTTGTGACCTGCCTTGTTATTGTTACACCAGCCAAGTCCACGGCATGGTCCCAACCACCCATTCTCCAGCTTAGACGATCAGATCTGTTGAGAGTCATGTTTTTTTCTTTGCTTCAGGATGAACATATGGTGATCTTTTCCCTGCTCTTAAAATCTCAAACACCTGTAAGCCGATCAGCCACAGAATTCTACTCAGATTTCTTCCAAATTTTGTCTGAGTACCTACAGTGTTGTATCATGAACTTGGAGTGAAAGAGCAAAAGGGAGGAATGGCATCAAACAGATACACACCAATGAGTAATATTTGTCTCGCCAGCATAGATGTCACAGTAAGAGCAAAAGGGGAAAAAAGGAAATTTGTTGAATTTCCATGAGTTTGGATTCAATCTGAACCATATGTAGCTCCAGATTAGGTCATATTCTCATGATAAAATTACTAATTTTGTCTTAAATTCTGTGTGCTACTCAGTATTTCCATGATCTCCTGTTAGCTGATCTCATGCATTATTTATTTGGTCTGCATCACTCAGAAGATAAGGGACTTTGAAGCCCTGAAGCTTCAATACTCAGTTACTAAGGTAAGAAGGTTAGGTACAAGGATCCACAGATTCCAGAACCTTTATGCACAATCCTCTTTCTTGCTAGCAGTGTGGTCTTAGGCAAGCGACTCTCTCTTTCAACACGTCCATTTTCTTCTGAGTGAAATAGGATTAATAGGAGTAGCTATTTCATTAGTTTTTTGTGGGAACTGAAAGAATTAAAGGTTATGGTGCTTCATACATAAGCCATGCCACATAATTACGACTGAAAACATTAGTCACTGTTTTTAGATGGTAAGCATCATACAGAAAATTCTTCCCTTCTAACATTAGTTTTGCTAATTGTGTATGGACCTGGGCTTCCCATCCCTTGTGGTAATTTGGAACAAAGTGCTATTTTTCTGTTTTCAGTTTTCCCATTGACTGAGGGCAAACAAGCCTTGCTGGTTTCCCATCACAAAGCAAGCAGAAGTGGGGAAGAATGGTAACCAGTGTGGGCTTTGAAACTGACGGCTCTAGCTTACAATTCTACCCTCTGGGTTTCCTGCTGTGCAAAAGTTCCCATATTTAAAATGGGCCATCAAGGTATCAACTTCATAAGATCGTCAGGAGAATTAAATAAGATGATTCAAGTCATTTACAGAGAATTTTACTTACAGAATTCTTCCAAAGCAATTTTCAGTATGTTATTAACACAATATTACCATCACATAGATCCCAAGATAAAAATTCTTTGAATTCACTGGTGAACATGCATTTTAAGAATTCGTTGTCTTTTAATTTTCAAAGCAGACTCAGCTTCTCTGAACACAGTGCTGGTCATACACCATACATGTGTGTCCTCATACAATTAAAATACTCGTTGGAGGATCTTTGAGGTACTGTATTGACACTAGTAATAAATAATCTTCAGGTACCCATCTACTTAAATATCAGATCTGATCCACAAAATATGTATATAAACTAAAATCTGTTTAAAATGAAAGATGGGGTTCCTCTTTCCCACGTTCATGAACTATTGTTAAAGAGGATCCCAGAGCTGGTAGTGTACAAATGTGGTAGAGAACATGCTAAGCTTGTGTGAGACCCTAAGTCCAATCCCCAGCACAGGGAGAAGGAAAAGCGTACGGAAGCTGATATTTGGTGTGTGTGCAAATGGTGGAATTTAATCTCATGACTATGATTTTAGACTTTCTTGAACTGGCATCTCATGATTGCGTGTACAGGATTCCCCTGATATGTTAATGGACCTGTGTTAATATCATCACTTCATTTGGGGGAGGAAAAAAAACAAAATAAAATTAAAATAAACACATCACAGAGCCCAGTAATATGGGCTGAGAATGCCCAGGAATGAGAAGAAGAAAAATAAGTGAAGGAAAGTTTTCACAATTACAAATGGAGTTAATTAGTAATGAAAGTCTCTGTGGAGTGGAATGGAAAAGTCAACTGCATCTACCGACAGCTACCCTAAGAAGGGTGTCCAAGCATCACTGAGCTTCTCTCCAACCGGTCTCTAGATGATTGTTAGCACCCGATTCCCTGTAAGAGCAGATCGTGGGTCATCAGTAAGACCAGAAGTTATGCAGACAGTTATAAATTATGAAAGGGGAGATTTACTTGAAAGAGTAAGCCAGAATGGCCTCCAGGAATTTTTGAAACATCACATTGAGGCAGGCAGTGAAATCCAGTTGTTAGTAACACACAAAGGGCCTGACGTAAACTAATCAGGGACAAAATTATAAGGTAGTGGGTATCTTGGCCCAGACCCAGTAACATAAGACATTCATTATACCGAGACATTGTAAATCTCCAAACACTTCTTGAATCTCTTAGCTGTTTAATATAAGATAGAGTAAATGTGCAGGTCAGTAAAATTATCGGCTATTTCCATATCCAAAAACATCGAAAAGGTTCACCAGTGGAAAAATGTAGAGGTTTACAGTGAATGTTTTTAATAAACAATTTGGCCTGAGGCGTTGTATGAATGAGCCTCCTGTTACTAGCCAACACTGACCCCCAGGTGGCCACCGGGCCTGAGTCTCCGGGCCAGCTACCAGGGTTCTTGTAGGTTCGAGTGTCAGCCACCACTTGCTTGCGGAGAGGCTATTTGAAGGATGAGTATTGTATAACCACAGGCAGAGGCTCAAAGGCCAATTCCAGTTAAGCTTGATAATCATTTTTGACATCCAGAGACATTTGAGCCTTCCAAACTCTTGGGTAGCTGAACTGCTTGCCTGAATTTTCTGTTTCCATGGCAACTGGAGATTTTAAAGTGTTAATCGTAGTTGACCTCTTTCATTCTTTTTTTTTTTTTCTTTTTTTCATTTTAACTATTTCCTAAAAATTCAGTCAAGGGTCACAATGATTATTTGTTCTCTACCCTCAATTAAATTTTCACTTTGATGTATTGCAATAGTCTCCTGTACACCAAGCATACAAGAAAATTTATTGTAGGTATGGAGAGGACATATTAGAACTTCTATTTATATTTAATTTTATTCTAAAGATGAAAAGAAAACAAAATTTTACTAATACTTGCCATAGAGTGTAGATGGTGGTTCTCCTAGTGGTTTTTTTTTCCCCCTAGAGAGACAGGGACAGTGAGAGAGAGAGGGAGGGAGGGAGAGAGAATCAACTTTATTTAATTTTTCATTGCTCTAATGCTTAGTTGTGTATGTAGTCCTGGGATTTGAACCCAGGTCCTCACGCATGCCAGACAAGCGTCACAACTGCTAGGCCACTGCTCCAGGCCCCTCTTGTTCTTTTTTATCTCATAGAAGCTTATCATAGTGTACTTGCTTCCAGTTTGCTGAAATTGTGAATTCTGCTCTCTGGTTTCAACTGAACAAGCTGTCACAAAATGGACAAGTGGCTTACATGATCCGTGTGAAGGAGGCATGGTGTGAAAATGTATGGCTAATGATGACACAAAAAACAAAACCCCAAAATGCCAGAGCTCAAACGACAGCAATGCAGAAGAACACAGCTCTGAAGCCAGACTTCCCAAACTCCTTTCCCCCACACAGCAAGGTGCTCAAAGAGTGACCTTGGGCAAGTTACTAAATCTCCTGTCTTAGACATTCCTCATTACATAAGAGTGTCCTACTAAACTCTCTGGCCTGCAGTAGTAGTTATGAGGCAAATTACATAAGCAAAGCCCATAGGGTATTGCTAATACTTTAAAAATGCTCATGATCTAATGAGATTTAATCTAAAATTATCAGTAGTTGTGATATGGAGTCCTATCTTCCATCACTAACAATAAACCTCTCCCTAAGGTTATTTGGGCCATGTGACATAGCTAATAATAGCATATGTGTGTGTGTGTGTGTGTATGTGTGTGTGTGTGTGTGTGTTTATATGTTCACAAAAAAAATATGGAACAAGCATATGGAACAAGAAACAAATCTACCATTTTCTCAAAAATTTTAAAGTCATGCACTAGAAATTTGAATGATAAAATCTCATTTAACCTGATAATGAATGTTTAATGAGACCCCCGTTTGAACCTTTTATTTCAGGGCAAAGGGAAAAACAGTCATATTCCATAGGGATCAGGTATTGTTCCTAACAAGTAAAATTTTCTAAAATAACTCATGGAAAGTATTTTTCATCAGCAATTCTCTTGACAGGAACAGAGGAACTTTGCTAAACAGTTGAATAAATAGAATAAATTGCTGTTGAAAAGGTTTACTATAGATAGAAAACACTTTGAACAGGTCTTCACTACACGTGCAGTTGCTAGATTATATTTCAATAACGAAACACACTTTGTGAACTAATGAAAGACGAGCTGTAACGGAGAAAGTATACTCTCAAAGATAAATGACTACTTAATTCAAAAGAAAATGTTTACGAAAATGCTGCAGAAAGAAACACTAAGAAGAGGGTGCTTTGAATGAAAGAAAAAAAAAGATTGCAGAGTAAATTCACAAAGACAACAGAACATCAAAACAGATTCACAGCAAAGAAACTGTAGTCCACAGGGTACAAAGCGATACCAGATGTCAATGGGCTTATGTTATAGAAGCAAAGCTTCTAAAATATAATTCTTACTTAACCATAAATCGTTTTATCATATAGGATTTTTAAAATTATTTTAACCCAATTTAGGATATCTGGCAAACTTAAATTTATTGTGAGATTTTTTTTCTTTTACAAAATTATCTACTCTTTCCTATGGTGGCAAGGGGTATTTCCTACAGAAGGGCACATATTCAAAATGGGTGCACAGTTGCTGAGTCATAATTGTGAGAAACCATCATTTAGATAACAATAGAAATTCTAATTTTAGTAGATTTTAAAGACACTTGACTTTTTCCAAGGAAAGCATCTCTACAATTCTCCAAAGCTTGTTTCTGTATTTAACATTTGCTAGATTATAAGAGAGATTTTTCATGTCAAGCTTAAATATCTTGTGTTACATTCCATACCCTTTTTTTCTTCAGTGTGAATTTTGTTTTAAGTTGTACACATTAAGAAAGTAATTACATACAAAAGGAGGCACTCTCCCACATTGAGATTTTTTTCTGAATTTTCTAAAAAAGGGATCATGCTGGACAAAATATAGAATTTTGATTTGAAAGATAGAAAGTACATGTCAAAGTCTGCTCAGTGAGAGGAGCTGGCATTGGGGGGAGTCATGGAATCAGGGTCCTCTGGAGAAGACTGTGCTGCAAGATTCCTTGGTAGAGCCATGTAGTCTTGGAGCCCTCGACAACTGAACGCGCCAGCTTTCCGGCAGCAGCTTCCACGTGTTGGCATCCCACAAGAAGAGACTGGTAGTTTTGGTTGCTACTTCCACAAACTCAGGAGAACCTTGAAAGTAGGTGGCTTTTGCTCTTTCAAGAAAAGGGGAATAGGTAGGGAAAGGAGATAAAAACAGTTTAAATTGAATCACTCAATTTTAAAGAGTGAACTGGAAAAAGGATATTCAAATGAACAGTAAGTACATGAAAAGATACAGACTAAAATCACAATGGCATAGCATCTTGGAACCATTTGATGATTATTATCTTTTTTAAAAGCAAAGATCAGGGGCTACAGCAGTGGCTCAGCGGTTACATCTCTTGCGGGCATGCGTGAGTACGCAGGTTCAAACCCCAGCACGAGGTACACAACTAAGTATCACAGCAACAAAAGCCACATGAAAAAACTAAGTAAAATGGATTGTTTCTTTCCCTCTCTCACTGTTCCACTCTCTCTCTCTCTCTCAAAAAAAAAGAGAGAGAGAGCAAAGAACAGTATTGATGAAGAAGAAGAATTGGAAGCCCAACCCAAGTTTGGTGGGAATACAAAAAAATATGACAGTTAAGTAGGATGGTAGTTCCTTTAAAAACTAAAAGTAGAATTTCAATATGAGCTAGTATCGCATTTCTGCATACAAAGACAAAAGAACTGAAAGGGCCTCAAAGAGCTGTCTATGCACCCATGTTACAGCCACACAATTTACAGTAGCCAAATACTGGAAGGAACCTGGCTGTCCGTAGGCAGATGAACCATGGCATACACGTGTAGTGAAATACTATTCAGCCTTCAAAGGGAAGGAAATCTTGCCACATGCTGCCACATGAATTAACCTGGATGATGCGCTAAGTGAAATAAGCCAATCACGAAAGGGCAAATCCTGTCTGACTCCACTTGTATGAGGAAGTTACAGTAGTCAAATTTATAGAGACAGAACGTAGAAGATTTCCAGGTTTTGGATATGACGTGGAACCAAAACTCCTTTTGTTGAAGACCAAAACAATTCTAAAATGATTCTAAAGGTGAATGATGGTAATGATTGCACAGTAATGTGAATGCATTTAATGTTGCTAAATCATTAAATTGGTTAAAGCATATTTTAAAATAATATTAAATGATTAGATACTTATAATTTTATCAATATCGCAATTTGAAAAAAGTGTGTATAAGTGTGTGTGTGTGCGCACGTGTGTATGTGCATGTATATGACCAGGCTTTTGAACTGGCACGTTTTGTGTCTAGTTAGTTTTACTACACCATGGGTCACACCTTAGAAAACACTTTCAAAGTCATTAAGTGGTTCCATTGATTCATTCATTGAAAAATGAGCATTTGCTGAACCCTTTAAGGATCAGGGACAGACCTAGATATTAAAAATTTGATGAATACATAGTCCCCAGTGACAAGAGAAAGTGAAAGGAAATTAAGAAAGTTTCTAATACAGATTCAGACTTGCTGCATGGCAGCTTTTATGTGTTATTTCATTTGGTTTTCATAGCAATATTACCTAGAGGTAGACATTATTATACCCTTTGGGTCATGGAACTCCAGCTCAGAAAAGTCCAATAACCTACCAAGTTCAAACAACTAAAATGAAACAGAGCCTGAATTCAAAGTTGGTCCCACTCTTGAATTTTTTTGCTCTTCCACCTTTAAGTTCATCCTTGATCCCTTCCCCACTGGCCAATGCACCCTGTTCACGTGTCCTAGATTCATTAAATCTCTTTGGACAATGTCTTTTTCTTATTTTAGGTTTGCCTTGGAAAATAAATTGCAAAGATTCTACTTAAGTTTGAGAACTTCTAAATATCTTATTTCCAACTTATTTCTAAAATCAAGGAATGGGCTGCTTACTGGAGAGCCATTTGTGATATTCCATATTAGTCTCATTCAACTCCTTCCTTAGGTAAATTCAGGATCTTGTGTCTATTCATTTAGTAACAAGAATTATTATTTTTCCTGATTTGCCCAAGTATCATAATATGAAATCTAGTATTTATTAAAATGTACTTGGTATGGGGGCTAGCCAGCAAAATATTTTGCTTCCTTAAATGCAGAGTACCTTCATTAATGGATAATTGGAAGGCTATTGTAAGTTTCACAGGGTACATGGTAATAATCTAGCTTCTTACCTAATCACCCAAGATGCACACATATGCTAACATGCTTTTAAAAAGAGTTGTCTTTGTATGCACTGAATTTCCACGCTCAGTTATCATAACCAAAACCATCAAAATGCACCAATGAATTTGCATTCATACTTGATAAGACAATTTTATATCATTTCAGTCCTCCAAGTTCTGTGTTCTCCCATTCAGTTCAGAACCTTGACTGCCTGATCCTCATGTGATATTGCTGTCCAGCTCACTAGCTCCAGTAATTCTTCAACTCCTGAATAATTATTCCTATCGTAGATCCTCAGGCTTAAGCACCAATACTTCAGGAAGCCAGAATGTTGTATTTCAGCAGTTCATCTGACTTTATATCACGGATCCAATGTAGGGAGTTGGAGAAAATCTTTTTAAAAAGAAAACAAATTTATAACGCTATCCTTAATAACCAATTTAAAAGCAAGAAAGGAGCTAACACAGTAACTTAGGGTGAAATAGCAGAAAGCATTCCGATAAAATAACTAAGAGAGAGGAAAGTGAATTTTCTCCATCCTTGGGACCTCTGGCTTTATGGGGGAGATGTTCTCGAGTCCATTGTGAATGACAGAGCTGTTATGGAATAGAATCCAGAAGCCTTCCAGGTTTTTAGTGACGGGTGCAGAAATAGCCAGTTAGAGGCACAGATGGTCAGCACTGAGACATTTTTGGATTAAATAATTGGTTTTGGTTGCTGAGATATAAATTCTGCAGCATGAGTAAAATAGCTTGCTGACCTTGGTAAGATACTTAACATTTTTAAAAAAATTTTTATTAAGGAGTTGAGTTATTGTACAATCATAAATGCACATAAAGTAACAACATGATATGCATATGTTCTTTACGTTCTTTTTTTAAGAGAGAAGGACAGTGAGAAAGAGAGAGAGAATCAATTTTCATTGAGTTTTTCACGTGGCTTTCATTGCTCTGACACTTAGTTGTGGACATGGGTGATGGGATTTGAACCCGTGTACTCGCGCATGCCAGGCAAGTGCCTAACCACCGAGTCACTGCTCCAGGCCCATGAATTGTTCTTAAACCAGAATTACCCCTACATCACCCACATCCCAGTCTCTTGGTTCGTCTATATTTTGCCCCTATAAGTGATATAAATGCTTAGGCTGTGAATTTTCCAGAATTAAATGATTACATAAGTATTATTTGGATTCTCAAGGGGGCAAAGAGTATGCTACATTGTTGAATGTCTCCCTAGATCCTTCCCTTTCCTCCCTCACTCACATTCTTGATCCTCAGTTGTCTCATCTGCTAAGTGGGACAGTTGATTTAGCGTTCCCCGCTCATATAACTGATGTAAAAATTAAATGAGGTAATGCATATAAAGATCATATAAAGTGCTCAGTAAATACACAAAATAGCATTTTGTTTACATATACAATAGGATTGAAATGAGCTTTGACATCCACATGTGAGGAAATAATAACTATTCTCTACCCAATAGGATAACTGTGAAAATAAAAATGTTAATATATATATAAAGCATTTTGAACAGTGCTCATCACATGGAAGTTTCTCAGTAAATGGGGTCTCAACATCTGATCTATCTTGTGGGGTTGTTGGAAAGATACAGAAGATAATATAAAGATACCTTGGAAATTCAGAATGACATGCAAGGATTATCCAACCCACATGTCAGTTTTGAGGTTCTTGCTGGGTGGCTTACATTCCCATTACTTTTTGAAATGTCTCTTGAAATTAACAAATCTGTTTTTAGATGATGTTATCAGTGAGAATTCACAGAATTCTCCGTAGCTGTCAGGAAGGAAGATGAGAGGATAGACCGGGGTGTACCTGTTAACCACACCTACAGTAATGCTGAGTAACAACAATACAGCAACAAGGAGCACTTGTTCAACTCCTTCATCTGTGATCAACTGAAAGGGATCTGACCTCAGCCAGGCTTAGCTGGCAAGCTCTCTGACCTTGGATGGGGTGGTTCGTACTCCTGGGAATCAAATTCTCGGTGTTGGTCTCCTCGTGAGCAGTTTGGCTGAGACAGCTGTGCTCCACAGGTGCCTCATCTTTCTCCTGGGGATCCCTGGCTACGTGTTCTTCTCAGGATGATAAAAGATAAATAAGTGAGCTTTCTAAATCTTTAGTCATTTTATGACCACTAACATTCTGTTGGCCAAACAATCACATGAACAGTCAAGTTGTAAGAAAATACTCTCCACTTCTTTGTGGGAGAAACTTCAAAGCCACATGGCAAAGGGCAATAATTCACAGCAGAGAGCAACACTGGCTAAACCCTTTACACACTCCCAACTCGGCTGCTCTGTTTACATATTTTATTGATGGACACATATTGGTAAAATTTCAATTCAGCAAAGAACACTCCAGCTAAAAAAAATATTTGTTCATAGATCAAAGGAATTTATATAATTAAATTAGCACATACTATTTGGATACTATGGAATGCATACTAGAGATGAATAAGTTTTGGTAATGGGATCATAGCCATATTAGTAGGAAGTCCCAGTGGAAAAAATGTTGAGAAATTAAAGAAAATATAAAAGCCCAAGATCCTGGTCATCAGATCATTTGATCATCACGTAGACTAGGACATCTAAGGAAGTGACAAAATTCTGATAGGGGATAGAATAATGGGGGTGGTTTGGGGATGGGCTGGTAAATGGGGGAGAAACATTCAACTATATCAAAATGTGGCCCAAAAACAGCCCTACTGGCAACCTACTGTCAAATCTATCTGACCATCTGATGTTATTAAAATAGAAATGCCAGTGACATTCTCAAAGAAGAAATATTCCTTATGAGATAAATAGCTCAGTGCTGCAGCTGAATTTCATTAAGGAAGTTCCTGAAATGGATGCTTAAAGTCAGCTTCCTTGAGTTTACTCATTTTCTCCACAAATAAAGACGAAGAGAGTCAAAACAAATGATAAAATTTAAAAATGGGCAGGCGATCTTTTATTCATTCAGATTCAGGAAAATCTCTTGAACTGGTTTCTAAATATTTGATTCAGAAAAACCTAAACTCTGTTTGTCAACTGCATAATTTTTCTCATTAGAGGAAAAAGGAAAAGGGCCTCCCATGAGTATCATGGTAGAAATTCAACCCGTATGTTTTCTGATTCATTTACACTTAGATCATCAAAATATTTTGTAAGAGCTGAGCTCTTCGGTGGCCAAAGATGTTTTTGTGGTCCTCTTCCTTTGAAACAGAAAAAAAAAATGTGGTTTATCATCAGCTTACACAAATTTGAAAGAAGGCAGAAGAAGACTTTTAAAATTTATTATCTCTGAGGTTGGAGTAAGTTTCAAGTGAGTCTATTTTCCTAAGCTGGCTCCCTGTGTCTCATGATTTATCATAATATTCCAGCCCTACCTGTACTGGGCTGATCTCATCTTCTCATTCACATTAGCATTGATCCTCTTCTGATAAAGGGCGTACTAAACAAGATCAAAGTCTCAGAAGCAATCCAGGATGCCTTGGACTAAAAGTTCCAAGAAATTTTGGAGGAATAGGAACGTTTTAGAGTGTAGTATAATTCTTTAGTCTGATTTCAAAGGTAAAGAGTATAAGTCTTCTATTCATCAAAACTGGAAAGAAATGGCTGGGTTTCTCATGACATGTCAGTGCCTAGACTTAATGCCAAGACCTAATTCACATTTATCAAAAGAAGAAGAAAACATGTTCCTTTGTTTTATGTAACTGATCTGTGGCCCTGTCCAGAGAGGTGAGCAGATTTTACTGACAGGTCAAGAGGGGCAGATTCTAGGCCAGCACAAACAAAACCAGAACAGAAATCACCCTGCAAGTAGATCACTAAAGAGATTAATAGAGCAATAGTGCAACTAGGGAGCAAACTCAGTTTCCTGATTTGCTCTAAAGTTGACTTTATAATAAATCAATAAATTGAATTTATTGCTAATTAAATCCATACATTATTAACTCATTTATATAATTGGCTTATCTTATGAGAGTCATTGAAAGTAAGAAAAGCTTAATGAGTAAACATGATCGATAGTAATGCAATTCTTGACTCTACTCAGTTTATATCATCTGTTCAATGAAATGCACCCTCTTTGCCCCAGTCTTACAAGCCACATATTCTCTCATCTGCAGTTGATAACCTTTTATTTTCAGGCCTGATTTGTATGCAAGTCCTCATCACACATCTTCATCAGACCAAAGGGTTATTTATTTTTTCTTTTTTTTAAAGAGAGAGGGACAGTGAGAGAGAGAAAGAAAGAAAGAATCAATTTTATTTAGTTTTTCATGTGGCTTTCTTTGCTCTGAGACTTTGTTGTGTACATGGTGCTGGGGTTTGAACTTGCGTACTCACGCATGCCAGGTAAGCGCCCTGACCACCGAGCCACCGCTCCAGCCATTTTTAAATTTAATGACTTTCCTTGCTCTTTCCCACAAATTCTGCTTGCTCCAATGATAAGAATTACGGTGACAAGTTTTACTTTAAAGGGCTAAAGTACCTTTATTAATTTGGTGAAGAGTTCTGGAGAGGTCAGGTTTCTGATCCTGTTAAACACACATCATCCAGGGCTGGAGCGGTGGCTCAGTGGTTACACTTGCGTGTGCTTGCCTGGCTTGAACAAAACCCATGTTTGAACCCCAGTACCACGTACGCAATTAAGTGCTGGAGCAACAAAAACCAGGTGAAAAACTGAATAAAACTGATTCTTCCTCTCACCATGTCTCTCTCTCTATTAAAAATTAAAAAAAAAATTACCCACATGAAAACCAGATTGGAGAGACATGAATCCACCCAAATGCTAATTCTGCTTGTTTGGTTCAGGGCAGTGTAGAACAATGTATAACTCCTAGGAGATTCTCAGCTGTGTTTATTATTCAAGTGAATTAATCCTAAAAAAAAGTTCCAAGAGACCAAAGTCCCCATGTGAGCTCAGAGTCCAAAGCTCTTGCCTCACTGTAATTTCTCCCTGTCAGAGTTTGACCAGGGGTAGCCTGAAGTTGATGCTTCCTCTTCCTCCTTTGTCCCTCCCCCTTGCCATTTCCACCACACTCTTCCAGGCTGTGCCGTGGATCTTGCTATCACCCCAAATTCTTCCTAATGTTAGCTCGTGAGCTCCTTGTCATCCTGCTTGCTTCTTCCATCCTTCCCACGCTAGCCTACTGTGACACTGTTGCACCTCATTTCCTTTTGGATGACTCTCTTCCCTGGACTGCTCTGCTTGGTTTCCTCTCTGCCCGTTCAGCCTTACACCCCTTCCTTAGGTCTTTTGATAGCTCACTTTCAGCTGTTACTGTCGGAGTTCCTCAAGGCTCAGGCCAGATGATGCTCTCTCCATACCCTTTCTCCTTGTCAAGATCAGAGCTTCAGGTACAACTGATGAGCAGGTGACACATATACCTCTGAATTCCCCAAGCCTCCCTTTAAATACACCACTGCCTGCTGGCGTCTCCACGTGGATGTCCCAAAGGCAATCAAAGTCAACAGGTCCAGACCCAACCCTGTATCTGATGGTCTTTCCAAGCTCCCTACTTCCCATAAATTGCAACAATACCACTCTAATTAAATTGGAAACCTAGAAAACGCCCCTGAAGCCAGGCTCTCACTTATTTGCCACAATCCTAACAGGCTTTCAAATCCATTTACTTCTATCTATTTTAGTCAAGCTACCACTATGGTCCCACAAGTTATTATCATCAGGAATTTGGACTACTGCAAAATTCAAACCATATTGGCCTGTGAATTATTTGAATTTTCCATATGAAGGCATTTTAGATTTCATTTCTTTGGCTGAAAAGCTTTCCACCGCCAAAACCTCCTACCACTCCTCCTACTGTGCTCTAACCCATTAACGCTTATCTTCCCTCGATCTCTGCTTTCCCTGAAGTCCAAGGCAAGATCAAATCTCATTTATTGCAATCTTCAAAAGTACTTGTCTTGCTCTGCTGTAAGGTTTATCATAGTTGTACTTTTCAAACCAAAAGCACTGGGCTTCTCCTCCTGGTGAGTGCTGATAAGAACTACCATAGATGAGAGAGAAGAGATTTGATAGCAGGAAGCCATAGGAGAGCGCTGGGGTTATTCCGAAAGCGAGGTCCTTCTGAGCAAGCACAACAAGGGGCTTGCATTGGAGGGACACACGTATTCATGCAGGTCACACTCAGCATCGTGCCCAGACGTGGCCGCACGCTTGAGCATGCTCACTTCCCCATTACGCCTCTTCATTTCCCGCATGCTCAAAAAAATGACGGACAGGAATATCCCTGAGTGGAGAATGTAGTATTATACTGAGCAAATTCACCCCTAGGTCACCTGAAAAGGTGGGAGAAAAATGACAGCGCAAGTTTAGCTGGCACAGATTTCACTTCTAGGTCACCTCGGAAGTTTTACCTGCTGGCTCAGTGTGAAATGAAAAGCAACACTAGAGACAGGCTTATGGTCATTTAAAGGGACCACATTTTTGATAATGTTTCCCCCTCAACTGTATCTCTATATACTTCTAATAAAAAAAAAAGTTTAAAAAAAAGTTAGTTATATAACTACTTTCTCTGAATTATAGAAAATTTAAAATTGAGAACATCCAATACAAATTTGTAGAGATGCAAACACAAGTGTATTATCATTATAATATATGATACATGCAAATGTAATAAACCCTTTCAAAATAAAAATAATAAAGGAAGCACGTATTTTGTTTTGTTTTTCTTGAAAATTTGGGTAGTCTCTGAAAATACTGGTCTAGCCGTTAGCACTTTTACATATGTTTATGTGATTCTTAGATTAATATTAACCTCTACTGATTTTCTCCGAATACTCAACCATATATTCCATAAGAGCAAAGACCCATTTCACTTTTTGTTCAACAGTGCATCAGAATGCCAGCCACAAAATGGTTACTCAATAGACAGCTGTGGAATGAATGAATGTGCTCTGGGTTGAGGAGAGGCCTGTGGTATTCCAGGGGCCAACCTCCTGGTTGACACATTCCTGCCCTTGTTTCTTCCACTTCACACGTGGGTCTCTGCTGTGATGTATTGATATGAATGCTTTTCTCTTTCTTGACTTCCTAACTATTACTTTTTTTTTTTTTTGAAAGAGAGAAGGACAGTGAGAGAGGACAGATAGAGAGACAGAGAGAATTAATTTTTATTGAGTTTTTCACACGGCTTTCATTGCTCTGATACTTAGTTGTGTAAGTGGGTGCTGGGGTTTGAACCGGTGTACCCACGCATGCCGAGCGAGCGCTGTAACTGCTGAGCCACCGCTCCAGCCCCCTAACTACTGCTTCTTAAGGGACATGCATAGACATTACCAATTCTTCCTCGGCACTGTCTCTTCTTCAGTGGCACTGATGAAGCACGGAAGAACAGAGGGACCTAAAGGACCAGAAAAGAAATCAACTCACTTTATCCAGAACGTTGTTTTAAAAACAATAGCCATTTGGCCTGTGTCATGGAATGATTCCCAACAGGCTAGCTTATAACTTTCAGGACCATAGACGTTGCAACTGCAAGAGATTTTAGCAATCACGTAGCCAACCCCTTTGTTTTCAGACTAGACACCAGAAACCCAGACACATGACGTGGTGAGGCACAGGCAGCTCCCTCCTGAAAGTAAAGGACATGGAGCTAGAAACACAGTATGAACTTATGCTTTATCCAAAGTTTCTCTCCAAAACCAAAGATGAAAACTTCTTCCATCCAGAAACAATTCTTTAATAAGTTGAAGAAAATAAACCCAGGCAAGTAAGCATATTCAGCAGATGGACTACACTGGGCTTTCTAAACCACTTAGTTTTCCCTGAAAGCTTTGGGTTTAAATATAAAGAAACATGTTTAATTTGGTGGTAGGTGATGGATGTAGCCACATACATGTACCTATGATTATCTTAAGTAGTTGTTTTTGCCTACCTCTAATCAGTAGTGAAACTCATAAAAGGTGACCCTATGGAGGAAATATTTGTAATTTTTTGCATCATTTTCGATAGTGTCTGCCTGCTCGGGAAACTGCCCTAGTAGAAAGATGGAATTCCATGGAAGGCAGTAGGATCTTTATTTAAAATACTTTCCTGGGAAATTCTTATTCAGTCTCATTCTCTCTAATCAAGGATCCCATGCTCAACACAATTTTGAAATTTATCTATAGAGAAAGAGAGAGTGTTAGACATCTGCTCCTCCACGATCTTGCTCAGAAGGGGTCTGAGCAACCAGCAAGTGACATCAGCTGCCCTGGAAGTTTGTCAGAAACTGGGCCTAGAGATCTGTTTTTAAAAAATGCTTCAGGCGATCCTTACATGCATTGAAGTTTTGAGAACACTGTCTCACAAAAGAGGGTTCTATAAGATCAGTTCCCTTGTACATGTGGAAGTTCCGCTGGATCATAAATTTTTGTTGTGGTGGTGGGTTTTTTTGTTTATTTTTGTTTTTATTTTTATTTATTTTTAGGCTAGGTAACAGGTGGATCTCTCCACTCATCTATAGAAGGAGAAGCACTGTCAGCTCGATTTCTGAAAAAACTAAACTCTGCATCCAGAGTCTCCTTCCCAAAAAAATGCAGCCACTGGCCACTGGCCCTGCATTGCTTTTTACTCTCAGGAACTGATTCCTCCCACCCCCGCTCTTCAGGTGGCACAGTGGTGAGAGCACCTGTCTGTTTGCCCTGTCTTACTGCCCATGAGTCAAGCATCCCCCTCTGCTTACTCTTTGAGCATCTTCCCTTGTCCTTTGAAGAGCTCCAGGCACACCCAGCTGCTCCCTGCCAGAGTCCAGGTTCTCTCCTCAAATCCCAATCACTGCTTTTGCTACTGCTCTGGTTACCAATTTGCCTAGGTTTTATGTGATCTGCCCCCAAAAGTGTTTTCATATTTGGTGTTCAATTTTACTTAAAACAAACTTTTTTTTTATTTTTTAGGAAAATATATATTTGTCCTCTTCTGAATAACATAGTGTTTCATCTATGAAATAATAAAACATCAGATCTTATTCTTCTGCCAAACAATTGCACGGAAAGTTAATAGCTGTAATAATACGTTATGGTAATTTAAATAAATGTTACAGACCTACTCTGTACACGCATAGACACATCTCACCAGACAACAACCTTTGAGCTTTATCCCAAAGCCTCCAGCATTGGAGTGAGGTTTGACAGTCTTCTTAATATTTTGCATTTTGAGACACTTAGAAATGTCCAGCTATGTTTTTTTTGTTTAGTTATTTA
Organism: Aplodontia rufa; assembly: GCA_004027875.1. Taxonomy (NCBI): domain Eukaryota; kingdom Metazoa; phylum Chordata; class Mammalia; order Rodentia; family Aplodontiidae; genus Aplodontia; species Aplodontia rufa. The sequence continues at coordinate 55,824 of PVKS010008260.1, forward strand.
CAAACATGTAGACACCATTGAAAAAGGGTAGCGTAGAGAAACTCATGCAACGCACTTAATGATAGTGGTTAATAAGGGGACATCATGAATGCAGATTTTACAAAGTGTGCATTTTACTTCAGGTTAAAAAAAGATCTAATTGAAAACAAAATGAAATGAAAAATGATATTCAGTATTTCATTTGAATCATTCTAAATCATTCAAAGAAAATCACTAGTCATTTGAGTCTTATCCACTAGAAAATAAAAGTTAAATTTCCTCAAAAAATACTTGTTTCTGGAAAGTACTTACCTTCTACCTTTTTAAAAATTTAAATTAGTTTTTTAAAAATTTAATTTAGTTTCATTTAAAATGAAAAATTGTATATGTTTGTTGTTAGGGTTTGGATATGAAATATGCACCCCCCCAAATCCATGAAACATGATCTCAACATAGCAACAGTCAGAAGTGAAGTGATTTGATTATGAGAACTGAACCCTCAAGAGAGGATTAGTACATTTGATGGATTAGTAATTCAAATGGACTCGTGGGATGTGGTAGCAGCTGTAAGCAGGTGCTACATGGAATGGGGTTGTGCCTTGAAGGGTCTATCTTGTCCCCTTTCCTCTTTCTCTCTTTCATTGTACACTACAGGTCTTTTGTCCATTCATCAGTTGACGCCGCTTGAGGTTGACTTTGTATCTCGGATGCTAGGAATAATCCTGCAATGAACGTGGAAGCAGAGAGAGCTCTTCATCATATTCAGTTCATTTGCTTTTAAGATAAGCCAGTTCTCAGATCACTAGATCATATGATAGCTCTATTTTTAAGTTTTTGAGGAACATCCCTGCCATTTTCCATAATAGCTGTATTAATTAACTTTTCTGGGCAAGGCATGGTGGCACACACCTATAATTCTAGCAACTTGAGAGGCTGAGGCAGGAGGATCGCAAGTTCAAAGCCAGCCTCAGCAACTTAGCAAGGTCCTTAGCAATGTAGTGAGACCTTATGTCAAAATAAAAGATAAAAAGTTTCTGGGGATGTGGCTCAGTGGTTAAGTGGGTTCAATCCCTGGTACCAAGCAAACAAAGAAAAAGATTCCCACCAAAGGTGTGCAAGGGTCCCCTGTTCTTCATTTCTGCATCAACAATGAACTTTTGTGTTTGAGGTAATAGTCATTCTAAGAGGCATAGGTAATAACTCACTATAGTTTTAATTAACATTTCTCCAATTACTATTGACCTTGAGCATTTGTTCATATACCCTTTGGACATTCGTCTGTCTTCTTATGGGAAATGCTTATTCCGATCCATTGATTTATTTATTTATTTTTGGTACCAGGGATCGAACCCAGAGGCCCTTAACCACTGAGCCACATCCCAGGCCTTTGTTTTTTTTTTGTTTAATTAATTTTTTTATTTTGAGACAGGTTCTCCCTAAGCTGCTCAGGGCCTCACTACGTTGCAGAGGCTGGCTTTGAATTTGCAATTCTCCCACCTTAGCCCCCAAGTTGTTGGGATTACAGGTGTGTACCACCACACTACTCAGCCATTGCACATCATTTTAATTGGGTTATTTATTTTCTTGTTATTAAAGATGTTTGGGTTTGGGGCTGGAGTGGTGGCTCAGAGATTTTGGCACTTGCCTGGCATGCACAAGGACGCTGGTTCAAACCCCAGCACCACATACACAATGAAGAGTCAGAGCAACAAAAGCCACATGAAAAACTAAATAAAATTGGTTTTTCTCTTTCTCTCTCTCAATGTCCTTCTCTCTCTTTAAAGAAAAAATAAAGATGTTTGGGTTCTTTATTTTGGATGCCAACCTCTGAGAGTTTGCAAATACGTTTTTGCAATCCATGAGATGTCTCACATCATTCTATTTCCTTTGCGGTACATGAGCACTTTAGTTTGAAGCAAACCTATTTGCTTATTTTCACTTCTGTTTCCTATGCATTTTTAACTTATGCAAAAGTCGCTGCCCAGACCAACACCATGGAGCTCTTCCTTGGGGTGTGCTGCTAGTAGTTCCACATCTTCAATCTGCTTTGAGTTGGTTTTGATATATGAGGCTAGATAAGGGTCCAACTTCACTCTCCTGAGTGGGAATATCCACTTTCCCCAAACTTCTTACTGAAAAGACTATCCTCTTCCCATCATGTGTTCTTGGCATCTGTGTCAAAATTCAAGTGACTGCAAATGCGTGCATTTATTTGTAGACTCTCTTCTGTTGATATACATATCTTCCTTTCCTTTCTTTCTTTTTTTTTTTTTGTAGGCCAGTACCATACAGTACTGATTACTATAAAATTGTTGTATATTTTTGAAGTCAGATAATGCAGTGTCTCCTACTTCATTATTTTCATTAAAGATTGCTGCTCTTCAGAGTGTTATATGGTTCCATATGGATTTGGGGATTTTTTTTTTCTATTTTTGTGAAAAAGTCATAGGAATTTTGATAGAGATTGCATTCACTCTGTAGGTTGATTTGCACTGAATCTATAGGTTGCTTAAAATTAATATTTTAACAATATTGATTTTTCCAGTCCATGAATACAAGAAATCCTTCTATTTATTTGAGTCTTCCTCAACTTCTTTCATTAACATGTTATAGTATTCATATACAGGTCTTTTACCTCCTTGGTTAAATTTATTCCTAAGTTTTTATATCTATTATAAGTATTATAAATGTGATTGCTTTCTTCATTTCTTTTTCAGAAAGCTGATACTCATTATATAGAAACACTATTACTACATATCCTGCAATGTTACTGAATTCATTTATTAATTTTAATAGATTTGTGTGATTTGTGTAAGCGAGAGTGTGTGTGGAGTCTTTATGGGTTCTGTTTGTTTGTTTTAATAACATTGCATTTTCTTCAAACAGGAAAAGCTTTACACCTTCCTTTCCAACCTGGATGCCCTTTATTTCTTTTTCTTGCCCAACTGCTCTGACTAGAATATCTAATACTATATTGGAGAGAAGTGGTGAGAGTGGGCATCCTTGTTTAATTCCTAACCTTGGAGGAAAAGATTTTGACCTTTCACCATTGAATGTGGTTTTAGCTGTACATTTATCATATATGGCCTTTGTTGTGTTGAGATATATTCCTTCGTTGTCTGCAAAAACCCAGTCATGGTATTTAGGAACTGGTCCCAAGGTCCTGTGAGAATGAAGAAACAGGCTGGGATTGCATGCACAGAGTGCAATTCAGTGGAGGACTTTCTAGTGAGCCTTACTCTGGGACACAGCAAGACATATTGTATCCTTGCAATTTGCATCCGAAAGATATGCACACATATGGGTTAGGGCAAGAGTGACTTCTTCCTAGCTGGAGCTGACTAGGTTTGTTTTAAGCTAATATCGAAGAGTCAGCACAACCCTGTGGTAAAGCCCCACACACCACTTTAATGTGTTTTTCTATTTATTTTTTGCTGGGAAACTATGCAGGAAAAAATGACAAGGCTTATTTTCATACAATCATGGCAGTTCTAACTCAAGATGGCTGAGGTCACGTAAACTGAATCCATAAGCTTCTATTCCTAATTAGTAGAGTTTTCATCAGAAAAGGAAGCTGAATTTTCTCAAATGCTTTTTCTGAATATACTGACATTGTCATAAAGTTAGTCCTTCATCCCATTAAAATGGTGTAACACATCGATTCGTGGATGTTGAACCACCCGTGCATCCCAGGGGTAAATCCTACTTTATCATAGTGAATGCTTCTTTCAATGTGCTGTTGAATTCCATCTATTAGTATTTTGTTGAGAATTTTTAAATCTGTTATCCTGACGGATGTTAACCTATAATGTTCTTTCCTTATGGCATCAGTGTCCATGTCTGGTTTTGGTATCAAGATAATAATTCTGGCTTTGTAAAATGAGTTTGGAAATATTCCCCATTCAATTTTTGGGAAGAGTTTGATAAGAACTGGTATTAGTTTCTTTATAAATGTTTGGTAGAGGGGTAGAGCAGTGGTTACGGCACTTGCTCAGCATGCACGAGTACACAGGTTCAAACCCCAGCACCCACGTACACAACTAAGTCTCAGAGCAAAAAAGTCCACGTGAAAAACTCAATAAAAAATTGATTCTCTCTCTCCTTCTCTCTCTCTCTTACTGTCTTTCTCTCTATAAATAAACAAATAAGTAAAAATAAATGTTTGGTAGATTTCAGTAGTGAAGCCATCAGGCCTGGATTTTCTTTGCTGGTAGAGGTTGTACCACTGATTCACTCTCCTTGCTCAATATCTGTCTGTTGAGATTACAGATGTATTCATGCTTTGCTTTGGTAGGTCATTTGGCCCTGAGAATTCCTCCATGTTTTTCTAGGTTATCCAATATATTGACATGTAATTTTTCACAATAGTATCTTGTGATCATTGTTGATTCTGTTTTATCACTCGTAATGACTTTCTTCCATTCCTGATTTTATTTATCTGAATATTCTCTCTGTTTGGCTTAGTTTTATCAATTTAGTTTATCTTTTCAAAGAACCTACTCAGTTTCCTACATCTTTTTCATTGTTTTTAATATCTATTTATTTCTTTTTTTTTTAAAGAGAGAGGGACAGTGAAAGAGAGAGAGAGAGAATCAATTTCATTTAGTTTTTCACGTGGCTTTCGTTGCTCCAAGACTTCGTTGTGTACATGGTGCTCGAGTTTGAACTTCCATCCTTGTGCATGCCAGACAAGAGCCACAACCGTTCCAGCCCTATTTAATTTATTTCTATTTTGATCTTTACTAATAACTTTGGGAATTACCATTCTTTTTCTAATTCCTCAAAACTTAACATAGTATTGTTTGAGATCGTTCTTTTTAAATATAGATATTTATTGCCAGAATATTTTCTCTTAGAATCACTTTTGCTTGCACCATAAATGTTTTTGTATTTCACACTTCCATTTAAATTCATATGAAGACATTTTAAATTTCCTTTTTAATATCTTCATTGGTCCATTGATTCTAGTTTAATTTCCATGTATTTGTGAATTTTCTGAAATTCCTGTTATTGTATTCCACTTTTATACCATTGTAGTTGGAAAGCATATGTGTTAGGATTTCGATTTTCCTCTGGCCCTAGAGAGGGTCTAGAGCCTGAGTTTGCACAGATAGGCCTGAAGCCTCAGTCCCTCATGGTTGGTCTGATAGTGGACTCTACTGGGATAGGCTTAGACTTTGAAGTTTTGGGAGTGTGGGACCAGAGAGATTGGCCTGCAGGGACCAATCTGCTAATGGAAAAGCCTAGAGCTTGTGTCCAAAGATACCAGCCTGGTATCTGAGGTTGGGGATGCCAGTCTACCCAGGTATAGGTCTGATGTCTGGGACTATATGGAAAACCCTGACTCTGAATTGCTGAGACTACAATGATCCTGGAGACTGTACCCACAGGGGCCAGACTAGATTTGTGACACCAGGGTTTTGGCCTATTGACTGGGACTATAGTATCTGTCCTGTAACTGGGAGAAATCATGGGTCCAGGTCAACTGAACCCAGCTTCACCCTTGGATGGGCGTGGAGCCTGAAATTACAGGGGCTGGCCTGGTGAAGGGGTGACTAGAAACACTGTCCGCCAGGCATGGTTGGGCCCTGGTGTACAGCTCCCTTCAGACACTGGTGTGAGCTTGGAAGCTTAGCCTGTAGGTGATTGCCTGAAGTCTGGGGCACTGGGCACCTTCTGACACTGGGTTTTACTGCGCTGGATCAGGAATTAGGGCCTGAGGCAAAATCCACTGTTCACTTTCCTCTCTTTCTCCCATGTGGAGGTCATCTCTCTCCATGCTCTGCAATCTAGGATTGGAGAGGAATGTTGTGAGTGTTGTAAAACTATTCTTTCTTCTCTCCAATGCATCTTCTACTGCTGTGCTTAGTCATCTTTCCCCTTGAGACCCTCAGCTCTCAAGAAGGTATGTTTGTGCGTGAATACCTGCCCAAACTGATGTTTTCAGGGGGAACAACTCTATTCTGCCGTCTTGCTGTTGTCAGTCCTCTATCATCACTCCCTAGTGTAATCAAACTACAGTTTGTTTCCTGGCTCTGAGTTTTCAGCTATTGCCATTATCCCTACAAACATTTAAAGTAGAAAATGTTGAATTTATTATGTTTTAATGAACTGCACACTCTAATTCCCCTACACGCTTCTCCTCCCTCAGCCAAGACAACCACCTACACGTTAGGATTTTGCAATCATGGAAAGTACACACCATTTTTATTTTGTCTCATTTAAATGAAGCCTTACAAAAAGCCACTTGAACCCTTCCCACTGCCACTGGACATTGCTGTATAAAGAGTTGGAGAGGATGTAAGACAGCAAGGTAGTCAGATAAGTTTGTGGGCTGGCATTCTTGCTTAATAAACTCTCCAGGATAATCAAATGTACAGATTATGCATCAACAATTTACTTGAAAAGAACTACAAATCGTAATAGATCAATTGTAAAGCAGAAGAAATAACTGCATGGATCCACAGAATTCACAAATCCTTCTGTGGAAGGCAACTTTGGAGGCTTCTATTTCAACATGTCTCCTAGAATATTTTCTTTAAAAATGTTTCTGACAGTTACCCAAAATCTTCTTGCATTGTGACCACTTTTCTGGGGAAATCTATTTGGGGGAAGCTTCATTTCATAGACGTTCCTTTCATCAAATCAAAATATGACTCCCATTTTAATCCTAGCACTAGTGGTCTATATTCACACTGAGAAGTCTGATTTTTCTCCCATAAATTGTTGTTTTAAATATTTAAAATAATTGCCACTAGATCCCTCAACCTTCCAACTTTTCAATTCTCCATTGTTAATTTTTCCATTAAAACTAGGCTCTGTCTATCCACCTGCAAGCCCTTTCCTGAATGCATTTTATCTTAAAGTCAATGTGCTACTAAAGATTCAGCCACTAGAAATACACACTAGACTGAAGTTGTGATCTTTCTGGCAGGAAGTATAGAATCTGTTACCCCCCTTTTTCTAGACAGTAAGTTTCCATCTATGCTATTTAGTTTAGTATTAGCTATTTTTTTTCAATTAGCAATACTATGGTACTGTTCACAAGTAAGTTATACCTATCTAAAACCTCCAGGATTTTAACTTAATTATTATAAATTATTTCTGTTGTTAATATTCTGATACTGTGTAAGTTAACAGCAGTTTGTATGCTATATGAGATATTGAAACTGACAATTAATACATTTAAAAGCATTATTTTAGTCTGATCCTCTTCCTCTTTTTCCTCTTGGAAGAGTAGCAATGTACATTGTCTTGTTTTCTTACTACATAGTTATTTAATACATATTACTTTACTTTATCTACAAAAATATTTGTGTAAACAAATATTATAAAGTTTTCTCAGTCTGTCACTATAGCTTTACTTGAAGGGAATACAGAGGGAAAGAAGGAAGGACAAGAAGAGGGAAGGAAGGAAAGAGAGGGAAAATGGAAAGGAATGAAGTGGTAGAAAATTTGAAAATATTAGAGCTTAGTAAACCCCGGCAAGCCCCTAAAGCTTGTTCTTTATTTTCTAAGTACTCATTAATTAAAAAAAATAAGTGAAACAAAACAAAAGCACAAAGAAGCCAAATAAACAAAAAAACAAGACTTTTTTATATAACATTTATTTTTGTATCCATACCTTTGGTTAAAAGCTTTGCAGTCTTGTTTAATTTCTTTTCAGCTTTTGTACTGTGTGTGATAAAAGGAGATGTAAACCTCTTGGGATCAATACTTAAAAACAGAAAGCCAAGTCCTCACCCCAAATCTTTTTGACCTCCATTTCCGGATGTGGAGTTGTTTTAAACCACATCAGCGGCAAATACATCAGACTGAAGAATGCTTAACATTGCTGACAGCACTTTTGCTCATATTCTGCACTGCACTTTGTTAGGTTTTTTTTTTTTTAGGAGGAAAAATTTATTAGGGGTTCACAGTTTCACAGGTCTTAGTCCATACATAGGAGGCTGGTTCCATTCTTTGGGGCTCCATTGAGGCAGAACATCATGGTGAAAGAGTGTGGTGGAAGAAAGCAGCTCACACGATGAATGGGAAGCAGAGAACGAGACTCCACTCACCAGACACAAAATATATACCCAAAAGGCACACCCACAATGACCCACCCCCTCCAGTCACACTCTACCAGCCTATAGTTACCACCCAGTTATTACCTACAAGGGATTAACTCACTGATTGGGTTAAGGCTCTCATAACCCGATCATTCACTTTGTAAATGAGAACAAGTCACAGTACCTTAACCCTTTCATTCAATCCATTTCATTATCACTGCCTGCCTTGGGACAATCCAAGCTAATTCCCAAACCAGGCAGTGATGTTAGAGCATATTTGCAATTGTATTTCTAAAGTAAAATTTTAATGACTTAATAAAATACATATTATGATTGAGGAATATTAAGCGGATATAGATCAGTGAATTTAGGTCTTGCGCCATATCCAGTTCCAAGTTTGATTCTTTTTTTTTTAAAAGAAGGAAAGTGCGAGAGAGACAGACAGAGAGAATCAATTTTTATTGAGCTTTTCACATGGCTTTGATTGCTCCGACACTTAGTTGTGTACGTGGTTGCTGAGGTTTGAACCCATGTACTTGTGTATGCCAGGCAAGCACCATAACCACTGAGCCACCACTCCAGCCCCCACATTTGATTCTTAAACAGCTGAACTTTAACATCAATGGGAGGAAAACATTGCATCTCAATTGAGTAAATTTATTTTTTTTGTCAGTTGAATGTGGACTTACAATTGAGGGGGAATCATTATCAAACGATCAAGAACAAATGTATATTCACATAGTTAGCCAAGGCTGATGCCATCCATGGTTTCCTCCCTTGGGTTCCCCATGGTTCTATGTCTCCCCCAAATGAACCCCTGTGTTAAATGGACTTCTCGTGGAGGTTGGAGATCTCCTTCTGAGTTGATTCCCCCATACTCCTTCCCTCCAGTCTCCTTGATATCCTTCCTAGTCCCTACCCCCCCCTTGTCCCCCTCTCTACGTCTCCAGGTATCCAAGGCAAGGTTCCCCATGTTTGTGTAAAAATTCATATATGTTGAGGTTATTATTAGCTTAGCCATTTAACATACTGTTTCCGTCAACTGAGTAAATTTAACTCTGAATCTTCTCATGGAAAAATCAAAGTAAGGGATTATACAGTCATGAACAATTGGTTGATAGTCAAGAAAGTTGTCAAACTTTTATAATTACGCAATTGATTAACTTATGCAAATTGAATATAGCAATATACAGATTATATGCACAATATAATATCAAGCTATGGCTAAGAATGTGTACTTTTGTCAGCCTATCTTAGTTTAAATCAAAGCTTCACTCCTTCCTTGGTATTGAGCAGGTCATTTAAAACTCTATGTGTCTGAGATTCCTACCTGCATAATGATGCTCACCTCATAATGCTGGGTGGAGGATTTAAATGAATCAATGAACAAAAAGCATTTTCAGCAGTGCCCAGCGTTATCAAAAGCGGTCAATAGGCCTAAGCTGAGTTTACATCATTCGAATTAAGTAACTTGTGTTTAGGAAAAAATAGGAGGAAAGATATCTAAATCAGTGTACAATGGTCTACCGAGATTTGTGCAATTAGTTACAAGTGCTTATTCAATGACTCTCTGTGATTGAATATAAAATGAGTCATGTTACTTTGATAACTGGGCAGAGTTGGATGGGTGTTACTTTGGAAAAGAATCTTTCAGTTGTCCTTCTTTACTCCAGGATACTTATGTCTTAAGATGAGAGTTAATAACCAACCTTGTCAGTGACCATCAGGCACAGCAATAACATGAAAGTCCAGCTTATGCAACTGGAACTCACAGGAGACTGATCTGTGTCAAAGAATCAGCCGAGTAATTTACGAGACCCTCACAGCCAAGCACATGGATATTCATGTTGGCTGTTCAACACACTCTCTTCCTCGCAGAGAAGTCTACGCTGGAAACAAAATGAAGATCAAGCTGGCTGGTGCGCAAGAACTGGGAAGAAAAGGTCTACAGAAAGCCCTACAAATGCAGCCAGACAACCTACAGTGGGTCAGGATCGTATCTACTCCGAAGGGCAGTCCACAGAGACACTCTTCCCCAATCCTTTCCAAATTCTCTTTGTAGCTCTTGCATAATATCAACATCAAAGTCTTCTATTTCAGAGAAAGAAGTTCTAATAAGCATTCATCTTCAATTGCACTTGACCCCCAATCAAGAAGACAGTGACTCTGTCTCCCAAAGGGAAGGCCCTAATGGAACCCTTTGCTCTCCATGACTCTCAAAGAGTCAAGATGATACTCCAAAAGAAACCGGCCTATTCTATTAACTGTTTGATATAGCATGCTATAACATATATCAATAAATGCCTTTACCCAGAATCACAGAAAAGCAGTGAATTGAAGATATCTCTAAAGGAGGTTTGCAGGGGAACGTGCATATAGATATTTCGAAATGTTGAAAAGTCAGCATGTCAGAGAATCTGCATTGTTTTCAAAAGCTCTGAGAATCTTCAGTTCTGCAAATGCTTAATTAAAATTACCCTGCAATGAGAAGACATTGAGTTTATCTCACACACTCACCCCTTCATTCATTCTTCTCATCTCTCTGAGAAGGAAGAATCTGGAAGTCTACACATTTGCCATGAGAAGACAATTGATATGCTTGAATAGATTTACAGATAACTAACCAGTTGTCCTATAGTGGGAGGAGAGAGAAGTTAACACTGACCCAGTGAAGTTTTATCCTCAGTAGGATGTCACTCTGCATTGAAATATTATAAGTGTGGTCCATGCTGAATTGCAAGAAAAAAGGAAAGATATTTGAGTAATTTTTTAATAATTATTTTGAATGTGACTCTGTTAAAAAAATTATAGGCAGAAACGGGCACAGAAAATTCTGGAAAATCAATAATAACATGTTTTGCATGTTTACAAATATTTTCCAAAATATTACAAATTTCTAGGATGTGTTGTATCCTTAGTTTTGATTCAGTTAAATATGCCAGCCATATTTCAACCAAAGATGTTTGCTTATTATACAAATAAATCTTAATATGCCATACTCTTCCATTTGAGAAAAAATCTCCAAATGTCAAATGAAACCAACTGTTAAATAACAAATCATAATATTTGTTAACAAACTTTGAATTTGAGCTGCTGTTTTCCCCCTCTAAGTTCAATGATTTCTCTGTCATTGTTTTTGCAAAAGTTTGAGGAACACATTGTGTAATGATTGAAAAATGTGGCAGAAGGTTTTGAAGTCCTTAATTTTTAAAATAGTGCCACCACTTGAGAGAAATAAACATGATGTCTAGGAATGGGCTCTTTTTACAAATATGCGGAAGACTTTTCAAGTTGCCTTAAATGATTCAAAAATCTCAACTTACATAACACCAACCACTTTGAAAAGAGTTCAGGAAACATAACACATCCAATTTGGGGACAATTCACAACAAGGGCACAAAGCCAGATCCCCTCAAATCAAATTGATGAATTCAACTATTTTATTTTCCATAGATCACAGTACAATTCATGAAGCCCAAGGGAAACCAATGGGCCAGGTATGATTTTCTGCCCAAGTTGGAGACAACAACCCCCAGGAGTCTTCATGTCCTTCCCTAGCCTGGATGAATATTTGTTCCCTACAGCTCCCACAACAAGTTATTTGCCCAGTGCTAAAAAAAAAATACTTTTGCATGACTATTTGCGTACTTTGTTTTCCCCTTAGTAGATAGAAGTCTCTTTTATAGCTGAGACTCTGCTCTTTTCATCCCTAACAAGATCTAGTAGAGATTTTTCCACTTGGTAGAAATAGTTGGAACCCTGGACTTTCCACCTCTCTTAGTATCTTCTCCTTCCACCACCACCATCGCCCCCACACTTCATTTCATCCCTTGTTCATTTGGTATCTTCCCCCATTGCCCATCTCCCTTTATCCCCAATCATACATAATATTCTATCCTAGCCATTTTCGTGTTTATGGTGATTTATGTTCTCACTGTCAATGATTTGTGAGCTCAGTGATGATCAAAACTGAATAAAATGTTATTCATCTTTGCCTAAGATTGTCACAGGAAAGTGGGGAACTGAAGCTTCAAACATTAGTTATTATGTCCTGACAAAAGAAAATTTAAAGTCAGACACAAAAAGGCAAGCAAGAGAATTTTTTTAAAGGGAGAAGGACAGTGAGAGAGAGAGAGAGAGAGACAGAGAGAATCAATTTTTCTTGAGTTTTTCAAATGGCTTCCGTTGCTCTGAAACTTAGTTGTGTACGTGGGTGCTGGGATTTGAACCCGTGTACTTGTGCATGGTGGACAAGCACCATAAGTGCTGAGCCACCGCTCCAGCCCCAAGCAAGAGAATTTTAATGAGTTGAAAGTAAAGTAAGACTTACGCAAAGAACAAGAGAGAGAGAGAGAGAGAGAGAGAGAGAGAGAGAATGGGTTATCCCAAGGAGAGAACAACAAAGAAAACAGTATGGTTTCCAAATTTATTACTGTTTGATGTTTGTCAATAGAACTGGGATCCACCTTCCAAGGTCTTCACCAATCATATGTTTAACTCCTACTCCATGTTGTACCAGGGAGTTGATCCTTTCCGGATCTGTCATGGCAGTCATCCTCTTCAAGGGGGCTTTGTCTACTACTGAATCCTATAGTAATGTGGGTGCTGGGATCAATGATTGGGCAGAATTTATCTTATCTTGGTGTGCCTGGGCTATTAACGAATTACCTTTCTGAAATACATCGAGAAACCTGTGCTAGAAATCCTAACTTTATAATGATCCTGGTAGACCCTGCCAGGAGTTAGGCCCATAGATAGTTCTTTCTTGATCTATTTTTTAATTGATTTCCTTTGCTTCTCCCTAGTTATTCTTAGGGTTAGTACAATTGTTGTTCTTCTACAAGTTACTTGATTGTTCATTAAAGACAATTTAAAAAAAAAAATCTTGTACCCTGCCATATTATCAACGGGGTGGCATATACTGGTCTAGTAATTAAAAAAAAAATTAAAAGATAAAAATTTCAAGATGAAGTGCTTAAAAAATCAGGCTCTGGAATCAGTCAAGACAAGTAAAATTCCAGGCTTGCCTTTCGTAATTGCGTGAACTTGGTATTTTTAAAACCTAAAACTTAGTTTCCTCATCTAAAAACTGGAGCCAGTTACAAAGTGTGTCTCATAGAGTTGTTCGCAAAGGTAAAATTAAAAAGTGAATGTCTTCACTCTCTGTGGAAGCTGGAGCTAGACCCTGGCAATAGAGAAAGGAGGTCTATTATCATGTTTTAAATCTGGATAAGGTATAATGTCATACAACCTAAGGCATTCATAGAGATGTATTGGGAAAGGGTGGTAGGGGATAAGGGTGGGTAATTGGGGGGGGGGCTCTTGCAGATAAATCTAATTTTCAGAATTTATATATATATTATATTATTTCATTAGAAGCTTGTTTAATTGCTC